>WNMW01000116.1:0-56280 GCA_009819605.1 Sterna hirundo | reverse complement strand
GGGGGCTGCTGGGGAGATGTGGCACGAGCGCAGCCTTCTCCCGAGCAGTGTCTGCGCCGGCCCAGGAGAGCCCAGGCAGCGGGCAAGGAACCGGGGCGGGAGCAGCACGTGGTGCTGGCACAGGGCACCTGCCAGCGTGGTGGGGACGGCCCCGTCCCCGATCCTCCTTACCTGGCGTTGATGAAGCAGTGTGCTGCCGTGAGGACCCACTGCGAGCTGATGAGGGACCCTCCGCAGATGTGCCCCGTGCCTGCTTCCCAGGGGTCCTGGATGCTGACGATCCAGGGCCAGGCCCCTGGCTGGGCGTCCGTGCCACCCACCACACGCGACGTGCCGTAGTGATGAGCCATGGGCCGGAGCCCGCAGGTCGCTCTGTAACCAGAAACTCGTGACTGTGCTGCTCCATGGCTTGCTGCTGCTCTGGCTGAAGGTCAGCCGTCCTCCCTCCCCAGCAGGTGCTGCGTGGGCAGCGGGGCCAGGGAAGCCCTGGGGCGCGCGTGCGCCCGCCCCTGTTCCTGCTTTGGCCCCACAGACGGGTTGTGCCAGCGGCCTGGGGGCTGGCGAGGCTCTGAGGCTCCCATGTGGGGTTGGGGAAGCTGTGCGGTGGTGGCCACGGGGGACAAGTGAACCCCGTAAGGGCTGCCTGAGTTCCCTCCCCGAGCCTCGGCCACTTACCCACAGGTGTCCCACGCGGCGTGCACGGGCCAGCACAGGGCCAGCAGGATGAGGACGAGGAGCAAAATCATGGCTGGCAGCAGCACGTGGCAGCTACAAGAACCAAGGGCTCGTCGCCACCAGAGCAGCAGCCGGCACGGTGCCCGCAGCGCTGGCGTTGCCCAGGGTGCCCTGGTTGCCAGGGTTGATGTCACAGACTCCCTGGTTCCGCTGGGCACGGTGGTCTCTCGGGGGAAGGGGGAGCAACGTGGGGTGTTCCGAGCAGGAGGGGAGGCAGAAGCTGGGCTCGGACACCCCCGCCAGAGCCCCGCTGAACGCTCTGCCTGCGTGTGTGCCCCGTGGCAGGCGGCAGCGCCCGGCTCAGAGCACTGCCTGCTGACAGCCTGCAGGGACAAACCAACGTGGCATCCCAGCCCCTTTGGGACATTCACGGCCACCCTGCGCCCTGCAGCCCTTTGCCGCCAGGTCCTTCCCAAAGCACATACACCAGAGAACAGACCTACTACAGGCAGGACGCACGTGGTCGGGTGCTGCAGGGCCCACCTGGTGACAGCCGCGGCGGGCGAGCAGTGATGTGCGCGTGGGACGAGCCCAGCACCGCCCCCCCGGCGCTCGCTGTGTGTGTGCGCACGCCTGGTGCACACACCCCGGCATGTCGGTTTGTGTCGTGCAGTCTGTGTGTGCGTGCGCCATGTGTGGGTGCACTCGGTGTCCGGGTGCACTCTACATCTCCATACGCACATGGAGGTGCACACAGTAGAGCTGCAGTGTGGTGTAGCTGAGCCTGTGCGCACACCACGCATGTGCACACACCGTACGTGTGCGTCCACAGGGCAGGGCGTGTGCTGTGTGTGCGGGCGTCTGTGCACGCAGGCAGGCTGTCTGTGCATGCACTTGGTGCGAGTCTGCGCCACGCTGAGTGCGCGTGCCTGCCGCTCGCCGTGCATGACCTGCTTGTGTACTGCGCGTGCGGCACTCGGAGAGTTCGTGTGTGTGTGTGTGTTGTGTGTGTTGGTGCGCAGTCGGTGTGAGTGTTGGTGTGCAGCGTGGGGGCGTTCAGAGTTGGTGTGCAGCCAGTGTGTGTGTCAGTGTCCCTTGAATCACAGAATCGTAGAACTGTCTGCGTTGAAAGGGACCTTTCAGATCATCGAGTCCAACCATTGTCCTAACACTGACCAAAACCGTCACTAAACCACGTCCCTCAGCACCACGTCTACCCATCCCTCCAATCCCTCCAGGGATGGCGTTTCCACCACTTCCCTGGGCAGCCTGTTCCAATGCTTGATAACCCTTTTGGTGTAATTTTTTTCCTAGTATCCAATCCTAGTATCCTCCCCTGGCACAACTTGAGGCTGTTTCCTCTTGTCCCATCGCCTGCTCCCTAGGAGAAGAGAGTCAGTGTGCGGTGCTGTGCACTGGGTGTGTGTTGCTGTGCAGTTGGGGTGGGTGTGTGTGTTGCTGTGCAGTTTGGCTGTTGGTGTCAGCCTGTGCACCCCTGTCTGCCCCCCACTCTCCCGTGCCGTCCCTCACCATCCCTTGCCAGGGCCTGGCCGGGCTCTGTCCCCCGCATCTGCTGCGGGAGCTGCCCACCTACCCCTGCCCCTGCAGCCAGCGGGACCCCAAAGGGGCTCTGGGTGCCCGGGCTCCATATCTGCTTACCAGGACTCGGGGATGCCGAGGGGAGGCAGAGGAGGGGGGGAGGGAAGGAGGGAGCTGGCAGCGGGAGGAGGTGGCGGGCACAGAAGATGGGGGCAGGCCATGGGGTCAGTGTAGGGAGGGCGGCCGTGGCGTCGGCATGAGGTGAGGGCAGTCGTGGAGTGGGTGTAGGGAGGGCAGCCATGGGGTCAGCGTAGGGAGGGCGGCCGTGGGGCTGCTGTGGCGTGAGGGCAGTGTGCCTGTTACACACGCGCAGGGGAACAGCTCCCAGCTCGGGTTGTCCCCCGGGAGCCACATCCCTGCGTCTCCCTCATCCTCCGTCCGCCCAGGCTGGGAGCTGGGCCCTGCTGAGGATGCCGCTGCTCCCCTCAGAGCTGTGTCACCCCCTGTGCCCTCCTCCATACAAAGCTGTCGCTGAGCCGGCTCTGCACTGCTCCCCGGGTAGCGGGGTCCCCCACGCCGTGCTGATGGCACGGGTGGCGTTTGCAGGAGCCACTTGGCACTGAGGGGAAGGGAGCGTGCCCCCGAGGCGGGCTGGTGCCGAGGGCTGAGAAGAGCTGAGACGCGGGAAAAGCTCAGCCTGGAGTCGGAGGGCTGCAGACCACAGACCACAAGGACGAGGGTCCGCAGGGCACAGCGGGAGCGTGGCATCCGCGGGGTGGCTGCAGGGCAGCTGCTCTGCCGAGGGCAACTCGGGACCCTTCTCCAGCCCCCGCAGTGGCATCTGTGCGGCGCTGTTGTGAAGCCGAGCGCAGCTCCACGGAGGGACACCTTTCTCAAGCAAGCACTACCAATTTTTGTGCGCAGCAGCCTGGTCTCCGTTTTGCGCTTGCAGCAGCCTGTGACTGTGGGTCTGGGGGGGCAGAGCAGCAAGGAGAGGGTGCTGCGGGGCGCTGGCTGGGGTGCAGGGGTGTTTGCAGGCTGGGGTGCTGCAACTAGCAGAGGGGTTGGTGCTGTGAAATGGGGTGGCGGGGACGCTGGCGAGCGTGTGGAGAGCTCCTCTGTGTTGTCTTGGCGTGCCGGTTATACAGAGCACTGCAGCAGCCCAGTGACAGGCAGCTCAGGCAAACAAGGAAACCGGCCAGCAGCTTGCTTCTGTGTGATGGGCTCCTTCACCCGGCCTTGTCTCCCTTTTCCACGCTTGTACCTCCCCCTCACCTTCCCTGTCTCCTCCCTTTCTCTGCCCTTCTCTCCCCTCCCAGACAAGGGACCCACCCCCGCCTATTTCCCCCCTGCTCCCCGGTTTGCTCCATCTGTGAACAGCGTTGGTGTTTCAGGCCCTGTGAGCTGGGTCGCCTTGGACTTCCATGGCATTACTGGTGGGCTTTGCTGGGTACTGCTGTCCCTGCCAGAGTCCTCTCCCCAAAATGACCCCAACTCTTCCTTCAGTTATTTGTGAAGTGTGCCCTCCCCTCATCATCCCCCAGAAGTACCCATGAAATCTGGCTCTTCCTTATGGCACTGTAACTCCTGTCGGCTTCTCACTCTGCTCCCTGGGGTCGGCAATGTCTCTTGGCATGCTCAGGAGTTGCCCAGGGTCGGTTCATTTCCCTGAGGCTTATGCCAGGCCCTGCTCGTCAGCTCGTGTGCTTAATGCATATCCCAGAGCTGTCTGCATCTCACGTCATGGCTTCCTATCCTCAATGTGCCGGTCTTCTCCATCCCACGGTGGCTCTGAGCACCCTCCTCTCTGAGCAGGCACATCCCCAGCCCTCGGGAGCGACTCTTGCCCTTTGTGCCCCACTGTGTGCCTGCAGCCCCACTCCGCAGGTGCTGGGCATGGAAGTCCTTCCCTTGCACAGGAGACGGAACTGGAGCGAGGCACGGTTAGCTGAGAAAATCGGCAACTTTATTTCAACAACGAAGTCATGGTCAGCATCCGCGAGCACTCGGAGGAGCGTGGGCAGGACAGAGCAGGCCTTTGGCAATGAGGCTGCCTTTGCATCAGCAGGCATTGCCCCAGAAGGAAACGCGGTGGAACGCTGCAGCCTGCGCTGGATCCTGTGCATCCTGCTGCTCAAGCCTTTTCCCCCCTTAGGAAGCGCAGGAGCTCCTGCAGCCGAGTAAAGAATTCCACCAGCTTCTGGCGTGGAAACAGGCAGGATCCAAACGTGCCCGATTGTGTTGGTGTTGGCCTTGGCCTCTGATAGGGGGTGGAAGTGAAGGCTGTCTGTGGTGTCGGGGTAGCTGTTGGTGCCGAGCGCAGTCCCATCTGGAGCAGGATCCAGTCGTAGAAGTGCTGCGTGGAGGTGTAGATGCCGGGCTGCCTGGCTCTTGCGCAGCCTCTCCCCCAGCTGGTCAGACCGACAAGCCAGAAGTATTCCGCACTGTTGTCTTTGCACACCAGAGGACCACCGCTGTCACCCTGCAGCGGAGGAGAGAGGCCTGAGGTGTGTTGGGTGGCCACCGTCAGCACTAGGGCTGGCTGCTGGCTGTGTGAAAGAGCGATGTTGTGGGATTGGGATCTGGAGCTGTGGCTGCCAAGAGCACGGATGGGCTTCCTGGGCAGAGTCCCCGGCCTCTGGGACAAGGCGGACACGGGGCAAGGACGCGCAGGTGGGGGAAGGGGAGGTGAGCCCCGGCAGGGGTGGGGAGCCAGCGGCGGGAGGGCGACTTGGCGGGCAGAGCCCGCCCCGGGGTGTGTTTGGGCGGCTGTGACAGGGCTGCCTGTGCTGCTGGGGCTGGGCTTGTGGCACGCTCCTACCTGGCAGGTGTCGATGCCACCCTGTGGGTAGCCAGCACACAGGTTGTGGCTGTGGATGGCGCCTCTGTACCACCGGCTGCTGTTGCAGAGGTTGACATCGATGAGGCGGACCTGGGCCTCCTGCAGGACATCAGCTGATTTGGCAGCTGTGAGCACAGAAGGGAATTAGCGGCCGGCAGCTCTTTGCCCGTTCTCCCCCCCGTCTGGTGAAGCCCTTCCCCGGGTTCTTGGCTTTGCCTGTCCTGAAGGCCTTGTACCGGTGTTGCCCTTTGGTCTTGCGTTGGGGAATGGGTCGGGCCCCTCTCTCCGTAGGCCAATGTCCCCACGGCCCGACTCTGGCTTTCCCCTCTGCTCTCAGGAAGCCCAGCCTGTCTCCCCAGTGAGCCAAGCTTGCCCTCGGGACACGAGCGCTTTTGGGGAACTCACATCTTGCAGCCGTGGCACCCCAACCACTGACGTAGCAGGTGGTCAGCTCCGACACTCTCAGCGAGGCGTCGGGCACACAGGCGAGCTGTGTGTAGTAGCTGCACTGGACGGGGTGGTTCAGTTCCAGCAGCGCAATGTCGTTGCTCTGTGAGATGTTATTATAGTGCTCGTGAACCAGGAGCCGCCGAATATTGCGCACTTGGACCTCCGGGCCCAGCCGAGACAAGCGGGTGGCCCCGACCACCACGCGCCACATGGTGATGTGCCTGGAAGGAGATGGAGCGGGGGCTCAGAGGGAGCGGAGCCATGTGCTGCAGCAGCCCAGCAGTTCCCTGCCTTCTGCTGCCCCGGGGAGAGGGGAAAGCCGCGCTGCGGAGGGTGCAACGGCCCTGGCGTGCCTCGGGCGCCGGCGATGTCGAGCCGGGGGCTGCTGGGGAGATGTGGCACGAGCGCAGCCTTCTCCCGAGCAGTGTCTGCGCCGGCCCAGGAGAGCCCAGGCAGCGGGCAAGGAACCGGGGCGGGAGCAGCACGTGGTGCTGGCACAGGGCACCTGCCAGCGTGGTGGGGACGGCCCCGTCCCCGATCCTCCTTACCTGGCGTTGATGAAGCAGTGTGCTGCCGTGAGGACCCACTGCGAGCTGATGAGGGACCCTCCGCAGATGTGCCCCGTGCCTGCTTCCCAGGGGTCCTGGATGCTGACGATCCAGGGCCAGGCCCCTGGCTGGGCGTCCGTGCCACCCACCACACGCGACGTGCCGTAGTGATGAGCCATGGGCCGGAGCCCGCAGGTCGCTCTGTAACCAGAAACTCGTGACTGTGCTGCTCCATGGCTTGCTGCTGCTCTGGCTGAAGGTCAGCCGTCCTCCCTCCCCAGCAGGCGCTGCGTGGGCAGCGGGGCCAGGGAAGCCCTGGGGCGCGCGTGCGCCCGCCCCTGTTCCTGCTTTGGCCCCACAGACGGGTTGTGCCAGCGGCCTGGGGGCTGGCGAGGCTCTGAGGCTCCCACGTGGGCTTGGGGAAGCTGTGCGGTGGTGGCCACGGGGGACAAGTGAACCCCGTAAGGGCTGCCTGAGTTCCCTCCCCGAGCCTCGGCCACTTACCCACAGGTGTCCCACGCGGCGTGCACGGGCCAGCACAGGGCCAGCAGGATGAGGACGAGGAGCAAAATCATGGCTGGCAGCAGCACGTGGCAGCTACAAGAACCAAGGGCTCGTCGCCACCAGAGCAGCAGCCGGCACGGTGCCCGCAGCGCTGGCGTTGCCCAGGGTGCCCTGGTTGCCAGGGTTGATGTCACAGACTCCCTGGTTCCGCTGGGCACGGTGGTCTCTCGGGGGAAGGGGGAGCAACGTGGGGTGTTCCGAGCAGGAGGGGAGGCAGAAGCTGGGCTGGGACACCCCCGCCAGAGCCCCGCTGAACGCTCTGCCTGCGTGTGTGCCCCGTGGCAGGCGGCAGCGCCCGGCTCGGAGCACTGCCTGCTGACAGCCTGCAGGGACAAACCAACGTGGCATCCCAGCCCCTTTGGGACGTTCACGGCCACCCTGCGCCCTGCAGCCCTTTGCCGCCAGGTCCTTCCCAAAGCACATACACCAGAGAACAGACCTACTACAGGCAGGACGCACGTGGTCGGGTGCTGCAGGGCCCACCTGGTGACAGCCGCGGCGGGCGAGCAGTGATGGGCAAACCAAATAAGTTGAGCACAGCCAAGCAGTGTCAACCCTCCTGCACAGAGCACGGTGATGGGCAGGCACAGCACAGCCCACACTGGCTCTGTCAGCCACAGCAACACCCGCTGGCAGGATTCATGTCCTTCCTGTCTCTGAGTTATGGTGCTGTTCCGGGCCAATGCCGACAAGGGCAGTTGTGGCGCTTGGTGTGCATGGCCAAAGACAGGCAATTTCAAGCTTTAGACAGGGACGGATGCTCCTGCTCTCAGCCCCACCTGCCATTCTCAGTGGCTTTGGTAAATCCGTGTTGTGGTTTAAGCCCCACCACGCGGCCACTCACGCCCTTTTCCCCCGCAAGGGAGAAGAGGGAGAAAAGGAGGGAAAGGAAAAAACCTCTTGGCTTGAGATAAAGACAGTTTAATAGAACAAGATATAGAAAAAGACAACTGACGCTACTCATACCAATAGTAACACCAGGCACTCTCACTGCCAGGTGAATTGTCATCATCTGGAGCAGTGATCACGGATTCCCACCCCCGGCTGACCCCCATTTATATACTGAGCAGGATGTCTATGGTATGGAGTATTTCATTGGCCATTCCATCCTTCTGTCAGTTCTTCTATGGGAAGCTGAAAAAAAGTCCTCCCAAAATGTAAACATCACTCAGCAACAACTACAACAACAGGTATGCTTGACATTCCTGTCGCAGCCATGCCTAGAAAGAGAGACTAGCTCCATCCCAGCTGAAACCAGGCCAACCCTCCATCGGCCCCGTCTCCTCAGCCAGCCTCCTACAGCTGCGCGGTGGAGCCGTGCTCACAGGCGGGAGCACAGGGCAGCCCCAGGGGAACAGCAGGAGCAGCCACGCGCGTCGCATTCACTGAGCAGGGCCGGGTCCCCGGCGGGTGGAGGGCAGCGGCCTCAAGCACAGCAGCCTCAGAGCTGGTGAGAGGTGCCGCGGCCTCCTGCTGCCGTCCTGGCTTGCGTGGGTGGAAGGCAGGCACGCGGCTGAAAGGGCAGCCCGGTGCCCAGGGTGGCAGGGCAGGCTCCCTCTGAAAGTGCAAGAGCTGCTCTCAAGGTCCTTGAGGCGCAGCATGGCTTCCCAGGCACCAGAACTGGGCGCCAACCAAACTGGGCTCCCTCAGGGTGCTTTGTTTTTTGAAAATTGACCTGAAGGGGGTGCCCCGTATCTGCCCCTGTAGAGTAGACGGGAGGCAGCCTCAGAGAGCACAACCTGTCTGCTGTGCATACTCTGCTACTACAGCACCACCTTTTGCAGGTGTGTAAGGGGAACTGATGAGAGAGGAGGGCACACTTCACAGATAACTGAAGGAAGAGTTGGGGTCATTTTGGGGAGAGGACTCTGGCAGGGACAGCAGTACCCAGCAAAGCCCACCAGTAATGCCATGGAAGTCCAAGGCGACCCAGCTCACAGGGCCTGAAACACCAACGCTGTTCACAGATGGAGCAAACCGGGGAGCAGGGGGGAAATAGGCGGGGGTGGGTCCCTTGTCTGGGAGGGGAGAGAAGGGCAGAGCAAGGGAGGAGACAGGGAAGGTGAGGGGGAGGTACAAGCGTGGAAAAGGGAGACAAGGCCGGGTGAAGGAGCCCATCACCCAGAAGCAAGCTGCTGGCCGGTTTGCTTGTTTGCCTGAGCCCTGCACCTAATCCCCACAGTCCACCCCACCTTCTTTTTGAGAGTCTTACATGCCCATGCAGCATCCCCCATCACACAGACCATCTCTGGCACCCCCTGGCACCCAGCCTACAGCCTAAGCGTGCAGATGGGAAGAAGCAGACATGGCCTATGGAAAATAATGTCGGGAACGGGAGCGGAGAGAGCCCGTCAGGAGACTCCAGCTGGCATGTGAGGGGTGGTACTGGGCTGTGCAGAGACGTCCCAGATCCATCCGCCACCTGGAAGCTGCGGGATGTCTGCCCAGAACCGCCCTCAGCCCAGGAAGAGCAAGGCCTTCTGCTGGGGGCAATCCCCTGCTGTATCTCCTCACGCTGGGGTGGCAGGACCAGGTCTCCCCGCGTCAGGAGGCAGCAGTGACTCTGACCCTTCTCCTGGAAGGGAGACGGACCCTCTCCTGCAGCTCAGCCCCCTTTCTGTGCCCCCTGCTCATAGACCCTCCGTGCCTGCACCTCCTTGGTGCCATCCTGCATCCCTGCTGCTCAGGCAGCCATCGTCCGTATGTTGGTCCTGCGTGCCAGGCTATGGCTGCGTGTGCTGCTGGCACGTTGGTCCCTCTGCTGTGGACACCCTGCGCTTCACACTTATCTCCAGGCAGGCCTGGCCCCGTGGACAGACACTTTCCCTGCTCCAGCTCTGCCTCTTGTCACTGGGCTGCTGCAGTGCTCTGTATAACCGGCACGCCAAGACAACACAGAGGAGCTCTCCACACGCTCGCCAGCGTCCCCGCCACCCCATT
This sequence comes from Sterna hirundo, assembly GCA_009819605.1. Classification (NCBI taxonomy): domain Eukaryota; kingdom Metazoa; phylum Chordata; class Aves; order Charadriiformes; family Laridae; genus Sterna; species Sterna hirundo. Next base: position 46,722 of record WNMW01000116.1, on the reverse strand, counting down.
TCACAGCACCAACCCCTCTGCTAGTTGCAGCACCCCAGCCTGCAAACACCCCTGCACCCCAGCCAGCGCCCCGCAGCACCCTCTCCTTGCTGCTCTGCCCCCCCAGACCCACAGTCCCAGGCTGCTGCAAGCGCAAAACGGAGACCAGGCTGCTGCGCACGAAAATTGGTAGTGCTTGCTTGAGAAAGGTGTCCCTCCGTGGAGCTGCGCTCGGCTTCACAACAGCGCCGCACAGATGCCACTGCGGGGGCTGGAGAAGGGTCCCGAGTTGCCCTCGGCAGAGCAGCTGCCCTGCAGCCACCCCGCGGATGCCACGCTCCCGCTGTGCCCTGCGGACCCTCGTCCTTGTGGTCTGTGGTCTGCAGCCCTCCGACTCCAGGCTGAGCTTTTCCCGCCTCTCAGCTCTTCTCAGCCCTCGGCACCAGCCCGCCTCGGGGGCACGCTCCCTTCCCCTCAGTGCCAAGTGGCTCCTGCAAACGCCACGCGTGCCATCAGCGCGGCGTGGGGGACCCCGCTACCCGGGGAGCAGTGCAGAGCCGGCTCAGCGACAGCTTTGTATGGAGGAGGGCACAGGGGGTGACACAGCTCTGAGGGGAGCAGCGGCATCCTCAGCAGGGCCCAGCTCCCAGCCTGGGCGGACGGAGGATGAGGGAGACGCAGGGATGTGGCTCCCGGGGGACAACCCGAGCGGGGAGCTGTTCCCCTGCGCGTGTGTAACAGGCACACTGCCCTCACGCCACAGCAGCCCCACGGCCGCCCTCCCTACACTGACCCCATGGCTGCCCTCCCTACACCCACTCCACGACTGCCCTCACCTCATGCCGACGCCACGGCCGCCCTCCCTACACTGACCCCATGGCCTGCCCCCATCTTCTGTGCCCGCCACCTCCTCCCGCTGCCAGCTCCCTCCTTCCCTCCCCCCCTCCTCTGCCTCCCCTCGGCATCCCCGAGTCCTGGTAAGCAGATATGGAGCCCGGGCACCCAGAGCCCCTTTGGGGTCCCGCTGGCTGCAGGGGCAGGGGTAGGTGGGCAGCTCCCGCAGCAGATGCGGGGGACAGAGCCCGGCCAGGCCCTGGCGAGGGATGGTGAGGGACGGCACGGGAGAGTGGGGGGCAGACAGGGGTGCACAGGCTGACACCAACAGCCAAACTGCACAGCAACACACACACCCACCCCAACTGCACAGCAACACACACCCAGTGCACAGCACCGCACACTGACTCTCTTCTCCTAGGGAGCAGGCGATGGGACAAGAGGAAACAGCCTCAAGTTGTGCCAGGGGAGGATACTAGGATTGGATAGTAGGAAAAAAATTACACCAAAAGGGTTATCAAGCATTGGAACAGGCTGCCCAGGGAAGTGGTGGAAACGCCATCCCTGGAGGGATTGGAGGGATGGGTAGACGTGGTGCTGAGGGACGTGGTTTAGTGACGGTTTTGGTCAGTGTTAGGACAATGGTTGGACTCGATGATCTGAAAGGTCCCTTTCAACGCAGACAGTTCTACGATTCTGTGATTCAAGGGACACTGACACACACACTGGCTGCACACCAACTCTGAACGCCCCCACGCTGCTCACCAACACTCACACTGACTGCGCACCAACACACACAACACACACCACACACACGAACTCTCCGAGTGCCGCACGCGCAGTACACAAGCAGGTCATGCACGGCGAGCGGCAGGCACGCGCACTCAGCGTGGCACAGACTCGCACCAAGTGCATGCACAGACAGCCTGCCTGCGTGCACAGACGCCCGCACACACGGCACACGCCCTGCCCTGTGGACGCACACGTACGGTGTGTGCACACGCGTGGTGTGCGCACAGGCTCAGCTACACCACACTGCAGCTCTACTGTGTGCACCTCCATGTGCGTATGGAGATGTAGAGTGCACCCGGACACCGAGTGCACCTACACATGGCGCACGCACACACAGACTGCACGACACAAACCGACATGCCGGGGTGTGTGCACCAGGCGTGCGCACACACACAGCGAGCGCCGGGGGGGCGGTGCTGGGCTCGTCCCACGCGCACATCACTGCTCGCCCGCCGCGGCTGTCACCAGGTGGGCCCTGCAGCACCCGACCACGTGCGTCCTGCCTGTAGTAGGTCTGTTCTCTGGTGTATGTGCTTTGGGAAGGACCTGGCGGCAAAGGGCTGCAGGGCGCAGGGTGGCCGTGAACGTCCCAAAGGGGCTGGGATGCCACGTTGGTTTGTCCCTGCAGGCTGTCAGCAGGCAGTGCTCCGAGCCGGGCGCTGCCGCCTGCCACGGGGCACACATGCAGGCAGAGCGTTCAGCGGGGCTCTGGCGGGGGTGTCCGAGCCCAGCTTCTGCCTCCCCTCCTGCTCGGAACACCCCACGTTGCTCCCCCTTCCCCCGAGAGACCACCGTGCCCAGCGGAACCAGGGAGTCTGTGACATCAACCCTGGCAACCAGGGCACCCTGGGCAACGCCAGCGCTGCGGGCACCGTGCCGGCTGCTGCTCTGGTGGCGACGAGCCCTTGGTTCTTGTAGCTGCCACGTGCTGCTGCCAGCCATGATTTTGCTCCTCGTCCTCATCCTGCTGGCCCTGTGCTGGCCCGTGCACGCCGCGTGGGACACCTGTGGGTAAGTGGCCGAGGCTCGGGGAGGGAACTCAGGCAGCCCTTACGGGGTTCACTTGTCCCCCGTGGCCACCACCGCACAGCTTCCCCAACCCCACGTGGGAGCCTCAGAGCCTCGCCAGCCCCCAGGCCGCTGGTACAACCCGTCTGTGGGGCCAAAGCAGGAACAGGGGCGGGCGCACGCACGCCCCGGGGCTTCCCTGGCCCCGCTGCCCACGCAGCGCCTGCTGGGGAGGGAGGACGGCTGACCTTCAGCCAGAGCAGCAGCAAGCCATGGAGCAGCACAGTCACGAGTTTCTGGTTACAGAGCGACCTGCGGGCTCCGGCCCATGGCTCATCACTACGGCACGTCGCGTGTGGTGGGTGGCACGGACGCCCAGCCAGGGGCCTGGCCCTGGATCGTCAGCATCCAGGACCCCTGGGAAGCAGGCACGGGGCACATCTGCGGAGGGTCCCTCATCAGCTCGCAGTGGGTCCTCACGGCAGCACACTGCTTCATCAACGCCAGGTAAGGAGGATCGGGGACGGGGCCGTCCCCACCACGCTGGCAGGTGCCCTGTGCCAGCACCACGTGCTGCTCCCGCCCCGGTTCCTTGCCCGCTGCCTGGGCTCTCCTGGGCCGGCGCAGACACTGCTCGGGAGAAGGCTGCGCTCGTGCCACATCTCCCCAGCAGCCCCCGGCTCGACATCGCCGGCGCCCGAGGCACGCCAGGGCCGTTGCACCCTCCGCAGCGCGGCTTTCCCCTCTCCCCGGGGCAGCAGAAGGCAGGGAACTGCTGGGCTGCTGCAGCACATGGCTCCGCTCCCTCTGAGCCCCCGCTCCATCTCCTTCCAGGCACATCACCATGTGGCGCGTGGTGGTCGGGGCCACCCGCTTGTCTCGGCTGGGCCCGGAGGTCCAAGTGCGCAATATTCGGCGGCTCCTGGTTCACGAGCACTATAATAACATCTCACAGAGCAACGACATTGCGCTGCTGGAACTGAACCACCCCGTCCAGTGCAGCTACTACACACAGCTCGCCTGTGTGCCCGACGCCTCGCTGAGAGTGTCGGAGCTGACCACCTGCTACGTCAGTGGTTGGGGTGCCACGGCTGCAAGATGTGAGTTCCCCAAAAGCGCTCGTGTCCCGAGGGCAAGCTTGGCTCACTGGGGAGACAGGCTGGGCTTCCTGAGAGCAGAGGGGAAAGCCAGAGTCGGGCCGTGGGGACATTGGCCTACGGAGAGAGGGGCCCGACCCATTCCCCAACGCAAGACCAAAGGGCAACACCGGTACAAGGCCTTCAGGACAGGCAAAGCCAAGAACCCGGGGAAGGGCTTCACCAGACGGGGGGGAGAACGGGCAAAGAGCTGCTGGCCGCTAATTCCTTTCTGTGCTCACAGCTGCCAAATCAGCTGATGTCCTGCAGGAGGCCCAGGTCCGCCTCATCGATGTCAACCTCTGCAACAGCAGCCGGTGGTACAGAGGCGCCATCCACAGCCACAACCTGTGTGCTGGCTACCCACAGGGTGGCATCGACACCTGCCAGGTAGGAGCGTGCCACAAGCCCAGCCCCAGCAGCACAGGCAGCCCTGTCACAGCCGCCCAAACACACCCCGGGGCAGGCTCTGCCCGCCAAGTCGCCCTCCCGCCGCTGGCTCCCCACCCCTGCCGGGGCTCACCTCCCCTTCCCCCACCTGCGTGTCCTTGCCCCGTGTCCGCCTTGTCCCAGAGGCCGGGGACACTGCCCAGGAAGCCCATCCGTGCTCTTGGCAGCCACAGGTCCAGATCCCAATCCCACAACATCGCTCTTTCACACAGCCAGCAGCCAGCCCTAGTGCTGACGGTGGCCACCCAACACACCTCAGGCCTCTCTCCTCCGCTGCAGGGTGACAGCGGTGGTCCTCTGGTGTGCAAAGACAACAGTGCGGAATACTTCTGGCTTGTCGGCCTGACCAGCTGGGGCAGAGGCTGCGCAAGAGCCAGGCAGCCCGGCATCTACACCTCCACGCAGCACTTCTACGACTGGATCCTGCTCCAGATGGGACTGCGCTCGGCACCAACAGCTACCCCGACACCACAGACAGCCTTCACTTCCACCCCCTATCAGAGGCCAAGGCCAACACCAACACAATCGGGCACGTTTGGATCCTGCCCGTTTCCACGCCAGAAGCTGGTGGAATTCTTTACTCGGCTGCAGGAGCTCCTGCGCTTCCTAAGGGGGGAAAAGGCTTGAGCAGCAGGATGCACAGGATCCAGCGCAGGCTGCAGCGTTCCACCGCGTTTCCTTCTGGGGCAATGCCTGCTGGTGCAAAGGCAGCCTCATTGCCAAAGGCCTGCTCTGTCCTGCCCACGCTCCTCCGAGTGCTCGCGGATGCTGACGATGACTTCGTTGTTGAAATAAAGTTGCCGATTTTCTCAGCTAACCGTGCCTTGCTCCAGTTCCGTCTCCTGTGCAAGGGAAGGACTTCCATGCCCAGCACCTGCGGAGTGGGGCTGCAGGCACACAGTGGGGCACAAAGGGCAAGAGTCGCTCCCGAGGGCTGGGGATGTGCCTGCTCAGAGAGGAGGGTGCTCAGAGCCACCGTGGGATGGAGAAGACCGGCACATTGAGGATAGGAAGCCATGACGTGAGATGCAGACAGCTCGGGGATATGCATTAAGCACACGAGCTGACGAGCAGGGCCTGGCATAAGCCTCAGGGAAATGAACCGACCCTGGGCAACTCCTGAGCATGCCAAGAGACATTGCCGACCCCAGGGAGCAGAGTGAGAAGCCGACAGGAGTTACAGTGCCATAAGGAAGAGCCAGATTTCATGGGTACTTATGGGGGATGATGAGGGGAGGGCACACTTCACAGGTAACTGAAGGAAGAGTTGGGGTCATTTTGGGGAGAGGACTCTGGCAGGGACAGCAGTACCCAGCAAAGCCCACCAGTAATGCCATGGAAGTCCAAGGCGACCCAGCTCACAGGGCCTGAAACACCAACGCTGTTCACAGATGGAGCAAACCGGGGAGCAAGGGGGGAAATAGGCGGGGGTGGGTCCCTTGTCTGGGAGGGGAGAGAAGGGCAGAGCAAGGGAGGAGACAGGGAAGGTGAGGGGGAGGTACAAGCGTGGAAAAGGGAGACAAGGCCGGGTGAAGGAGCCCATCACACAGAAGCAAGCTGCTGGCCGGTTTGCTTGTTTGCCTGAGCCCTGCACCTAATCACCACAGTCCATCCCACCTTCTTTTTGAGAGCCATTCCAAACCCTTTTCTGTGCGGCCCCGCTCCGTACCCGGTGGGGGTGGGTCCGGAGACCTGGCTGCCAGCAATGGCAGAAGGGAACACAGGTCACAAGGACCCTGCCGTTGGAAACACCGTGTGTCCGGGGCCAGCTTCTGGTGGGAGCACCGTGTGTGTGTGCAATTCACTGGTGAACTTGAAGCTGGACTCACTCACAAGCAAGAGGACATAGAGACCTGGAAAGATCTAAGGTCTGTGCTAATTCCAGCAGTGTGCCCAGGTGGACAAGAAGGCCAACAGCATCCTGGCTTCTGTTAGAAATAGCGTGGCCAGAAGGACTAGGGAAGCAATTGTACCTCTATCCTGGGCACTGGTGAGGCCCCACCTCGAGGGCTGTGTGCAGTTTTGGGCCCCTCACTCCAGGAGGGACATGGAGGGGCTGGAGCGTGTCCAGAGAAGGGCAACGGAGCTGGCAAAGGGTCTGGAGCAGGAGTCTTGTGAGGAGCGGCTGAGGGAGCTGGGGGTGTTCAGCCTGGAGAAGAGGAGGCTGAGGGGAGACCTTCTCGCTCTCTACAGCTCCCTGAAAGGAGGGGGACTCCTCCTTTCCCGTCCACCACGGGACGACTCCTCTTGTCTTCTCAAGGCCTGTTTGCCTTCCCCTGTCCCCCCAGGACCAGTGTGTGAGGCTTTCGGGGCAGCTGAGAGGCCACCAAATGGCCTTTGGGTGCCTCCCAAGGACCTCCATTGCTCTTTGCGTGCTTCCTAAGGCCCTCTGCTTGCCCCTTGGTGCGGCCCTGGGCTCTAGATGTGCCCTTTGCCGCAGCCCAGAGCCCTCTGGCTGCCTCTCGATGCCCAGCCCGAGCCCTTGGCATGCCTCTGGGTACCCACCACGGCCCTCTGGGTGCCCTTGGGTGCCACCCAGAGCCCTCCCGCTGCCTTTCTCTATGCCCGGGGAACTCCTTTTGTCCTCTTTTCCCCTCCAGTCTGGCCTGAGCCCTGCCAGAGCAAAAGGAGCAGGTAAGAGGGTTTAGCCTCTAAAGCTACACTTACAGTGTCCAAAGCCTCAGTTTTATCTTCCAAAGTCTTAGTTTGGGCTTCCAAAGCCTCATTGTAGGCTCTAAAGCACCATTTTCATGAAAAAAGGCTCCGTTTCAGTTGGCAAAAGCTCCTTTTCAGAGTCCAAAGCTGCACCTTAAGTATCCAAAGCCTCAATTTCAGGCTCCAAAGCATGAAGTCTTTACGCTCCAGCCAGTCATTTTTAGGGTCCAAGTTGCATTGTAAGTGTCTAAACCCTCATTTTTATGTGCCAAAACCTTCCTTTAAAGATCAAAGCATCATTTTTCATGTCCAAAAGCCTCATTTTTTAGAGTCCTGTGCCTTCATTCTAGGTCTGAAAGCCTCCTTGTTAGGGTCCAAGCCCTCACTTTTAGGGTCCAAGACCTCATTTATACGTTCCAAGCCCCACTTTTAGGTCCAATGACTCATCTGAAGGGCCCAGAGCACCATTTGTAAGGCTCAAAGTCTGATTTTGGAGGGCCAAAGCCTCATTTTCAGAGTCCAAAGTTCATTTCCAGGACAAAATCCTGATTTTTTGCTTCCAAAGCCTCATTTTCAGGGAGGAAATCCCCCTTTTTAGGATTCAGTCTGCAATTTGGTAGGCCCAAAGCCTCATTTTGAGCCCCCCAAGCCACAGTTTTAGGGTGTAAAGCCTCAGGTTTTGGTACCAAAGTGTCATTTGAGGGCACAAAACCTGATTTCAGGGTTCTAAGCTTCCATTTCATTTCCAACGCCCCATTTTTAAGGCTGAAATCCTCACTTTTTCTGACCCAGAACATTACTTTAGGGCCCACAGTTCCAACCTGAGGGTCTGAACCCAAAGGCGCAGCTTGTTGCCTGGACACGTCCGCCCTCCCCTCTGTGTCCTGCCTATGGGCCCTGAACAGCCAATCACATTTGAGGAGGCGGGGGCAAGGCACATGATTGATGTGTAACCAACCAATCAAGCTTTGAGGCCTGCAGGGAAGGTGGCAGGAGTCAAAAACAACGCCTGGCACCCTGTGGGGGTGGGGCATGTGGGCTCCACCAATCACAGCTGGAGTTCGAGCAGCACACAGATGATTGATAAGCGTCTGACCCATCAGTTGCTGGGCGGAGCAAGGGAGAAATCCCAGGCAGCCAATGAGAGGAAACATCCTGGGCAGAGTGACAGCCCAGGCAGCCAATCAGAGAGGGCATCACCTCAGGTGACCTGCGCCTGGGCAGCCTGACCACCTTGCAGCCAATCAGCAGCTGCCTCCAGGAAGGGCAGGCCCCAAACCAGGGCAGAGTGACAGCCGAGGGGACCAATCCGAGGCAGCATCACCTCAGGGGAAGGGCGGGTGCTGCTGCAGTGCAGCCTGAGCACCCAGGAGGAGGGCACTTCTACGACTGGATCCTGCTCCAGATGGGACTGCGCCCGGCACCAACAGCTACCCCAACACCACAGACAGCCTTCACTTCCACCCCCTATCAGAGGCCAAGGCCAACACCAACACAATCGGGCAGGTTTGGATCCTGCCCGTTTCCACGCCAGAAGCTGGTGGAATTCTTTCATCTGTTGCCAGAGGAGAATCTGCTCCAGATGGGACTGCGCCCGGCAGTAAGGGCGACTCCAGCATCTCGGGACTGGAGTCATTTTCTCACCACCTCCACCCCCTATCAGAGGCCAAGGCCAACACCAACACAATCGGGCAGGTTTGGATCCTGCCCGTTTCCACGCCAGAAGCTGGTGGAATTCTTTACTCGGGTGCAGGAGCTCCTGCGCTTCCTAAGGGGGGAAAAGGCTTGAGCAGCAGGATGCACAGGATCCAGCGCAGGCTGCAGCGTTCCACCGCGTTTCCTTCTGGGGCAATGCCTGCTGGTGCAAAGGCATTGCCAAAGGCCTGCTCTGTCCTGCCCACGCTCCTCCGAGTGCTCGCGGATGCTGACGATGACTTCGTTGTTGAAATAAAGTTGCCGATTTTCTCAGCTAACCGTGCCTCGCTCCAGTTCCGTCTCCTGTGCAAGGGAAGGACTTCCATGCCCAGCACCTGCGCAGTGGGGCTGCAGGCACACAGTGGGGCACAAAGGGCAAGAGTCGCTCCCGAGGGCTGGGGATGTGCCTGCTCAGAGAGGAGGGTGCTCAGAGCCACCGTGGGATGGAGAAGACCGGCACATTGAGGATAGGAAGCCATGACGTGAGATGCAGACAGCTCGGGGATATGCCTTAAGCACACAAGCTGACGAGCAGGGCCTGGCATAAGCCTCAGGGAAATGAACCGACCCTGGGCAACTCCTGAGCATGCCAAGAGACATTGCCGACCCCAGGGAGCAGAGTGAGAAGCCGACAGGAGTTACAGTGCCATAAGGAAGAGCCAGATTTCATGGGTACTTCTGGGGGATGATGAGGGGAGGGCACACTTCACAGGTAACTGAAGGAAGAGTTGGGGTCATTTTGGGGAGAGGACTCTGGCAGGGACAGCAGTACCCAGCAAAGCCCACCAGTAATGCCATGGAAGTCCAAGGCGACCCAGCTCACAGGGCCTGAAACACCAACGCTGTTCACAGATGGAGCAAACCGGGGAGCAGGGGGGAAATAGGCGGGGGTGGGTCCCTTGTCTGGGAGGGGAGAGAAGGGCAGAGCAAGGGAGGAGACAGGGAAGGTGAGGGGGAGGTACAAGCGTGGAAAAGGGAGACAAGGCCGGGTGAAGGAGCCCATCACACAGAAGCAAGCTGCTGGCCGGTTTGCTTGTTTGCCTGAGCCCTGCACCTAATCACCACAGTCCATCCCACCTTCTTTTTGAGAGCCATTCCAAACCCTTTTCTGTGCGGCCCCGCTCCGTACCCGGTGGGGGTGGGTCCGGAGACCTGGCTGCCAGCAATGGCAGAAGGGAACACAGGTCACAAGGATCCCTGCCGTTGGAAACACCGTGTGTCCGGGGCCAGCTTCTGGTGGGAGCACCGTGTGTGTGTGCAATTCACTGGTGAACTTGAAGCTGGACTCACTCACAAGCAAGAGGACATAGAGACCTGGAAAGATCTAAGGTCTGTGCTAATTCCAGCAGTGTGCCCAGGTGGACAAGAAGGCCAACAGCATCCTGGCTTCTGTTAGAAATAGCGTGGCCAGAAGGACTAGGGAAGCAATTGTACCTCTATCCTGGGCACTGGTGAGGCCCCACCTGGAGGGCTGTGTGCAGTTTTGGGCCCCTCACTCCAGGAGGGACATCGAGGGGCTGGAGCGTGTCCAGAGAAGGGCAACGGAGCTGGCAAAGGGTCTGGAGCAGGAGTCTTGTGAGGAGCAGCTGAGGGAGCTGGGGGTGTTCAGCCTGGAGAAGAGGAGGCTGAGGGGAGACCTTCTCGCTCTCTACAGCTCCCTGAAAGGAGGGGGACTCCTCCTTTCCCGTCCACCACGGGACGACTCCTCTTGTCTTCTCAAGGCCTGTTTGCCTTCCCCTGTCCCCCCAGGACCAGTGTGTGAGGCTTTCGGGGCAGCTGAGAGGCCACCAAATGGCCTTTGGGTGCCTCCCAAGGACCTCCATTGCTCTTTGCGTGCTTCCTAAGGCCCTCTGCTTGCCCCTTGGTGCGGCCCTGGGCTCTAGATGTGCCCTTTGCCGCAGCCCAGAGCCCTCTGGCTGCCTCTCGATGCCCAGCCCGAGCCCTTGGCATGCCTCTGGGTACCCACCACGGCCCTCTGGGTGCCCTTGGGTGCCACCCAGAGCCCTCCCGCTGCCTTTCTCTATGCCCGGGGAACTCCTTTTGTCCTCTTTTCCCCTCCAGTCTGGCCTGAGCCCTGCCAGAGCAAAAGGAGCAGGTAAGAGGGTTTAGCCTCTAAAGCTACACTTACAGTGTCCAAAGCCTCAGTTTTATTTTCCAAAGTCTTAGTTTGGGCTTCCAAAGCCTCATTGTAGGCTCTAAAGCACCATTTTCATGAAAAAAGGCTCCGTTTCAGTTGGCAAAAGCTCCTTTTCAGAGTCCAAAGCTGCACCTTAAGTATCCAAAGCCTCAATTTCAGGCTCCAAAGCCTGAAAGTCTTTACGCTCCAGCCAGTCATTTTTAGGGTCCAAGTTGCATTGTAAGTGTCTAAACCCTCATTTTTATGTGCCAAAACCTTCCTTTAAAGATCAAAGCATCATTTTTCATGTCCAAAAGCCTCATTTTTTAGAGTCCTGTGCCTTCATTCTAGGTCTGAAAGCCTCCTTGTTAGGGTCCAAGCCCTCACTTTTAGGGTCCAAGACCTCATTTATACGTTCCAAGCCCCACTTTTAGGTCCAATGACTCATCTGAAGGGCCCAGAGCACCATTTGTAAGGCTCAAAGTCTGATTTTGGAGGGCCAAAGCCTCATTTTCAGAGTCCAAAGTTCATTTCCAGGACAAAATCCTGATTTTTTGCTTCCAAAGCCTCATTTTCAGGGAGGAAATCCCCCTTTTTAGGATTCAGTCTGCAATTTGGTAGGCCCAAAGCCTCATTTTGAGCCCCCCAAGCCACAGTTTTAGGGTGTAAAGCCTCAGGTTTTGGTACCAAAGTGTCATTTGAGGGCACAAACCCTGATTTCAGGGTTCTAAGCTTCCATTTCATTTCCAACGCCCCATTTTTAAGGCTGAAATCCTCACTTTTTCTGACCCAGAACATTACTTTAGGGCCCACAGTTCCAACCTGAGGGTCTGAACCCAAAGGCGCAGCTTGTTGCCTGGACACGTCCGCCCTCCCCTCTGTGTCCTGCCTATGGGCCCTGAACAGCCAATCACATTTGAGGAGGCGGGGGCAAGGCACATGATTGGTGTGTAACCAACCAATCAAGCTTTGAGGCCTGCAGGGAAGGTGGCAGGAGTCAAAAACAACGCCTGGCACCCTGTGGGGGTGGGGCATGTGGGCTCCACCAATCACAGCTGGAGTTCGAGCAGCACACAGATGATTGATAAGCGTCTGACCCATCAGTTGCTGGGCGGAGCAAGGGAGAAATCCCAGGCAGCCAATGAGAGGAAACATCCTGGGCAGAGTGACAGCCCAGGCAGCCAATCAGAGAGGGCATCACCTCAGGTGACCTGCGCCTGGGCAGCCTGACCACCTTGCAGCCAATCAGCAGCTGCCTCCAGGAAGGGCAGGCCCCAAACCAGGGCAGAGTGACAGCCGAGGGGACCAATCCGAGGCAGCATCACCTCAGGGGAAGGGCGGGTGCTGCTGCAGTGCAGCCTGAGCACCCAGGAGGAGGGCACTTCTACGACTGGATCCTGCTCCAGATGGGACTGCGCCCGGCACCAACAGCTACCCCAACACCACAGACAGCCTTCACTTCCACCCCCTATCAGAGGCCAAGGCCAACACCAACACAATCGGGCAGGTTTGGATCCTGCCCGTTTCCACGCCAGAAGCTGGTGGAATTCTTTCATCTGTTGCCAGAGGAGAATCTGCTCCAGATGGGACTGCGCCCGGCAGTAAGGGCGACTCCAGCATCTCGGGACTGGAGTCATTTTCTCACCACCTCCACCCCCTATCAGAGGCCAAGGCCAACACCAACACAATCGGGCAGGTTTGGATCCTGCCCGTTTCCACGCCAGAAGCTGGTGGAATTCTTTACTCGGGTGCAGGAGCTCCTGCGCTTCCTAAGGGGGGAAAAGGCTTGAGCAGCAGGATGCACAGGATCCAGCGCAGGCTGCAGCGTTCCACCGCGTTTCCTTCTGGGGCAATGCCTGCTGGTGCAAAGGCAGCCTCATTGCCAAAGGCCTGCTCTGTCCTGCCCACGCTCCTCCGAGTGCTCGCGGATGCTGACGATGACTTCGTTGTTGAAATAAAGTTGCCGATTTTCTCAGCTAACCGTGCCTCGCTCCAGTTCCGTCTCCTGTGCAAGGGAAGGACTTCCATGCCCAGCACCTGCGCAGTGGGGCTGCAGGCACACAGTGGGGCACAAAGGGCAAGAGTCGCTCCCGAGGGCTGGGGATGTGCCTGCTCAGAGAGGAGGGTGCTCAGAGCCACCGTGGGATGGAGAAGACCGGCACATTGAGGATAGGAAGCCATGACGTGAGATGCAGACAGCTCTGGGATATGCCTTAAGCACACGAGCTGACGAGCAGGGCCTGGCATAAGCCTCAGGGAAGTGAACCGACCCTGGGCAACTCCTGAGCATGCCAAGAGACATTGCCGACCCCAGGGAGCAGAGTGAGAAGCCGACAGGAGTTACAGTGCCATAAGGAAGAGCCAGATTTCATGGGTACTTATGGGGGATGATGAGGGGAGGGCACACTTCACAGGTAACTGAAGGAAGAGTTGGGGTCATTTTGGGGAGAGGACTCTGGCAGGGACAGCAGTACCCAGCAAAGCCCACCAGTAATGCCATGGAAGTCCAAGGCCACCCAGCTCACAGGGCCTGAAACACCAACGCTGTTCACAGATGGAGCAAACCGGGGAGCAAGGGGGAAATAGGCGGGGGTGGGTCCCTTGTCTGGGAGGGGAGAGAAGGGCAGAGCAAGGGAGGAGACAGGGAAGGTGAGGGGGAGGTACAAGCGTGGAAAAGGGAGACAAGGCCGGGTGAAGGAGCCCATCACCCAGAAGCAAGCTGCTGGCCGGTTTGCTTGTTTGCCTGAGCCCTGCACCTAATCACCACAGACCATCCCACCTTCTTTTTGAGAGCCATTCCAAACCCTTTTCTGTGCGGCCCCGCTCCGTACCCGGTGGGGGTGGGTCCGGAGACCTGGCTGCCAGCAATGGCAGAAGGGAACACAGGTCACAAGGACCCTGCCGTTGGAAACACCGTGTGTCCGGGGCCAGCTTCTGGTGGGAGCACCGTGTGTGTGTGCAATTCACTGGTGAACTTGAAGCTGGACTCACTCACAAGCAAGAGGACATAGAGACCTGGAAAGATCTAAGGTCTGTGCTAATTCCAGCAGTGTGCCCAGGTGGACAAGAAGGCCAACAGCATCCTGGCTTCTGTTAGAAATAGCGTGGCCAGAAGGACTAGGGAAGCAATTGTACCTCTATCCTGGGCACTGGTGAGGCCCCACCTGGAGGGCTGTGTGCAGTTTTGGGCCCCTCACTCCAGGAGGGACATGGAGGGGCTGGAGCGTGTCCAGAGAAGGGCAACGGAGCTGGCAAAGGGTCTGGAGCAGGAGTCTTGTGAGGAGCGGCTGAGGGAGCTGGGGGTGTTCAGCCTGGAGAAGAGGAGGCTGAGGGGAGACCTTCTCGCTCTCTACAGCTCCCTGAAAGGAGGGGGACTCCTCCTTTCCCGTCCACCACGGGACGACTCCTCTTGTCTTCTCAAGGCCTGTTTGCCTTCCCCTGTCCCCCCAGGACCAGTGTGTGAGGCTTTCGGGGCAGCTGAGGGGCCACCAAATGGCCTTTGGGTGCCTCCCAAGGACGTCCATTGCTCTTTGCGTGCTTCCTAAGGCCCTCTGCTTGCCCCTTAGTGCAGCCCTGGGCTCTAGATGTGCCCTTTGCCGCAGCCCAGAGCCCTCTGGCTGCCTCTCGATGTCCAGCCCGAGCCCTTGGCATGCCTCTGGGTACCCACCATGGCCCTCTGTGTGCCCTTGGGTGCCACCCAGAGCCCTCCCGCTGCCTTTCTCTATGCCCGGGGAACTCCTTTTATCCTCTTTTCCCCTCCAGCCTGGCCTGAGCCCTGCCAGAGCAAAAGGAGCAGGTAAGAGGCTTTAGCCTCTAAAACTACACTTACAGTGTCCAAAGTCTCATTTTTTTTTTTTCCAAAGTCTTAGTTTGCGCTTCCAAAGCCTCATTGTAGGCTCTAAAGCACCATTTTCATGAAAAAAGGCTCCGTTTCAGTTGGCAAAAGCTCCTTTTCAGAGTCCAAAGCTGCACCTTAAGTATCCAAAGCCTCAATTTCAGGCTCCAAAGCATGGTCTTTACGATCCAGCCAGTCATTTTTAGGGTCCAAGTTGCATTGTAAGTGTCTAAACCCTCATTTCTATGTGCCAAAACCTTCCTTTAAAGATCAAAGCATCATTTTTCATGTCCAAAAGCCTCATTTTTTAGAGTCCTGTGCCTTCATTCTCGGTCTGAAAGCCTCCTTGTTAGGGTCCAAGCCCTCACTTTTAGGGTCCAAGCCCTCACTTTTAGGGTCCAAGACCTCATTTATACATTCTAAGCCCCACTTTTAGTTCCAATGACTCATCTGAAGGGCCCAGAGCACCATTTGTAAGGCTCAAAGTCTGATTTTGGAGGGCCAAAGCCTCATTTTCAGAGTCCAAAGTTCATTTCCAGGACAAAATCCTGATTTTTTGCTTCCAAAGCCTCATTTTCAGGGAGGAAATCCCCCTTTTTAGGATTCAGTCTGCAATTTGGTAGGCCCAAAGCCTCATTTTGAGCCCCCCAAGCCACAGTTTTAGGGTGTAAAGCCTCAGGTTTTGGTACCAAAGTGTCATTTGAGGGCACAAAACCTGATTTCAGGGTTCTAAGCTTCCATTTCATTTCCAACGCCCCATTTTTAAGGCTGAAATCCTCATCTTTTCTGACCCAGAACATTACTTTAGGGCCCACAGTTCCAACCTGAGGGTCTGAACCCAAAGGCGCAGCTTGTTGCCTGGACACATCCACCCCCCCCCCCCCCCTCTGTGTCCTGCCTATGGGCCCTGAACAGCCAATCACATTTGAGGAGGCGGGGGCAAGGCACATGATTGATGTGTAACCAACCAATCAAGCTTTGAGGCCTGCAGGGAAGGTGGCAGGAGTCAAAAACAACGCCTGGCACCCTGTGGGGGTGGGGCATGTGGGCTCCACCAATCACAGCTGGAGTTCGAGCAGCACACAGATGATTGATAAGCGCCTGACCCATCAGTTGATGGGCGGAGCAAGGGAGAAATCCCAGGCAGCCAATGAGAGGAAACATCCTGGGCAGAGTGACAGCCCAGGCAGCCAATCAGAGAGGGCATCACCTCAGGTGACCTGCGCCTGGGCAGCCTGACCACCTGGCAGCCAATCAGCAGCTGCCTCCAGGAAGGGCAGGCCCCAAACCAGGGCAGAGTGACAGCCGAGGGGACCAATCCGAGGCAGCATCACCTCAGGGGAAGGGCGGGTGCTGCTGCAGTGCAGCCTGAGCACCCAGGAGGAGGGCGGTGGGCTGGGCCGGGATGGAGGAGGGTGATGCTGGCTGTGGGGGTGCCCGCCGTCACCTCACCCCCTCCCCTCCTGCCAGCCCAAGCGACAACACAGCAGCCTGAAGGCTGGTGAGGAGGGGGAGGACGCGCCCCCGAGACAGTGACTTGAGCAGGGGGAGGTGGCGGTGCTGGGGTCTCCCCCTCAAAGCTGGGGGTGCCCAGGGTTGATGCTCTCCGCCCCTCTCTCCCCACAGCTGCTGCACATCAGCTCCTTCCTGACGCTGCCCGACCTGCTGAGCCTGGACCCGACGTGCCGCTGCCTCCCCTCCGCACCCCTCTCCCCCGCCAGCACCTGGCCCTGCAAGAGGGCCGCCATCCTCAACTGGGAGTCAGCCATTGTCACAGGGGTGTGGGGGTGGTGGCACTTTGTCCCACAGCCAGTGACAATGTCGTGGTGTCCCCCGCTCCAGGCGCCAAGGGGCTGTACCTCCAGAGCTTGGGTCGCAGCTGTCAGCGAGCACTGATGGCCTCCATCCTGTCTCCCCCCTCTCATGGCTACCACAAGCTGGCACTTGCCCAGCAGCACCTCTTCCTGCGGGGTTACAGCAGGACCAACCTCTTCCTGCGTGGCTCTGGCCGTCACGCCAGGGCCTCTGCCACGGCGTCAGGGATGTACGCCGACCCCTCACTCCCCCTTCCCCCCATGCCACCGCCATGCTGGGGGACCCTCCCCTCCTCCCCACAGGTGACAGTGGATCCCCGTGGGGAGCCCCCCCACGCCTGCATGCTGATGGAGCAGGAGCAGAGCGACACCCTGGAGGTGTTCGACCCAGCCGACGTCCAGCACATCTGCATCAGCTTCCCCTCATCCATCTGCGTCAGACAGGCGGTCGCCACCAGCACGGAGGTGACATGGACCCTTCTGCTGCTCACAGGTTTGGAGGGGACACTGAGGAGATGGGGAGAGCACCTTGGAGTGTGGGGGGACACTGCGGGGAGGGGGACACATGTGCCAAATTGAGCCCCCTGACTTCCCCGTGTTGGAGCGCAGGGGAGAGGCAGGTGTACAACCTGCAGCTGACCCTATCCCTGACCCCAGTGTCATCCCTGTAGGTGCCATGTCCCCATCACTGTCCCCACAGGTGTCCTGTCCACACCACTGTCCCCAGCCCTGTCTCTGTCCCTCCAGGTCTCTTGTCCCCCTTCCTGTCCCCACAGGTGCCCTATGCCCAGGGCTGTGGGGACAGCACTGCCTCCTGGGCTGGCCCCATGTCAGCATCAGTTTTGTCCACCTCTGCATCATAGTGAGACCAGGGGACACTAGCGACCCCACTGGGGGCTGGAGAGGGGCCCCCAGGCTCAGCTGTGTTTTGTAAAGTCTCCTTTCAAGAGTACAAAGCCACATTTTTTGTTTCCAAAGCCTCTTTTTCAGGCTCCAAAAAGGCATTTTTAAGATTAAGCCAGTCAGTTTTAGGGTCCAAGATGCATCTTGAATGTCAAAACCCTCATTTTTATGGTCCAAACCCCTCTTTTGGGGACCAAATTATCATGGTTTTGAACCCAAAGCCTCATTTTTAGGGTACAAACCCTCATTTACAAGATCCAAAGCCCATTTTAAGATTCAAAGATGCATTGTCAAGCTCTGAAACAGCATTTTTAGGATCCAGACAGTCATTTTTAGAGTCATAGCCACATCTTGACTGTCCAAACCGAGAGTGAGTGGCCCACCCGCGTGTCCAGACGGGCCTCCAGGTGGGTCCCGGGATGGCTCTGCAGCAGCCGGGCAGCGGTGTGGCAACATGACGATGTGTAGTGCAGTGTCGCGGCAATGACGTGATGATGCACCAATATGCGTCTGCTCTCTAGAGCCACTTGCTGGGACACTGGCTGTGGTGGCCGCAGCTGGGTGCCTCTGGAGCGAGAGGTGCCAGCACAGAGTCACAGCTCCAGGAGAGCTCTTGCAAGGAGCCATGGAGCACCGTCTCACTGCTGGTGTCCCAAAGGCGGGCACACTGCTGAGCGCAGTGGGGAGGAGGGGAGAGGTGAGCAACGGGCCGATGGAGAGGGCACAGCCCAGGAGCCGGGGACACGCGGGGATGCTGTGGGGCCTCGGGACGTGCGCGGGGAGCCCGGAGGGATGCAAAGGTGGTGGGACTGGGCAGAGTTTGTGGGGAGTCGTGCCTCTCTGCCCAGCCTGGCTCACAGCTAAGCAGGTGGCAGGGGTTGCTGCGACAGGTGGTGGATGTGGGTTGAGGGAGGGATGGGAGTTGTGGGGCCAGGGACGAGGAAGCGGAGAGCAGCTTCTGACGGGGCTTGCTCCTGGAGCTGCCCCTGGTGGGAGTCTTGCGAGAGCCTTTCTATCAAGTGCCGTGCAGGAGGGTTATGGAGATAGTGCCTGAGCGCCCCTGAGTGTGTGTCTCTTTCTAGCTCGGGAACAGGAGACAGCCACTGGCAGAAGGACCTACGGCGTTGCTGGACCTCCCGCTGGGGGTCAAGGTCCCAGGCCTGGCTCCAAGCCTGTCTTCTGCAGGACAAAGCTGGGGGAAAAGGTAAAGGAAGTGGAAAGGGGGAGAAAAGCTCTCCTCTCACAGAGTCCCCCCGTCCTTCAAAGTAGTCCTTGTGGCCACCTGCTCTACAGTGGGCGCTGCAGCCTTTCAATGTGGCAGCGCTGGGGAGTAGAGGGGAGCTCCTGGCTCCCTGGCGTGGAGACAAAAAGGAGGACTTGTCAGTTTTCTGGACTGCTTTCTGGCACCATGCGAGTGCGCGGCCAGGGCCCTGTCTGCAGCAGGCGTCCGTGTGTCCGGGTGCTGGGGCAATGTGCCCTTCTGGCTCATCCAGCAGCGTTGAGCCGGGCTCCGGGGCACGCTTGAGGGAGAATCATAGAATCACAGAATTGCCTGGCTTGGAAGGGACCTTTCAGATCATCTAGTCCAACCATCAGCCTCACTCTGACAAAAACCATCAGTAAACCAAAGGATTTTTGGGGTTGGCTTTTTGAGGTGGGTTTCTTGGGTTTGATTTTGGGTTTGATTTTTGCAGTTGGATTTTTACCCCTGTACAGGTGTGTCAGGCAGCCATTGGGACATGATGGCGGCAGGGCCAGCGCTGATTGTCTGGCGGTGGTGGCATGGCAACCGCTGATGTGCTGCCCGCAGTGGTGGGGCTGCCATCGGCAGGGACATCTTCAAGCAGGTCAGGTTCCTCCAGCACCGTCCAAGCTGGCCTTGACTCCTGGGTTTTTGGGTCATTTGGGTTGGATGTTGGGGTCGATTTAGTTTTGTTGAGTTGGATTTTGGATGGGATTTTGGATTTTTTGGGGGTTAAATGTTTGAGGTTGGATTGTTTGGGGTTGGATTGTTTGGGGTTAGATGTTTGGGGTTGGATTGTTTGGGGTGTATTTGGTGGTTTTTTTGTTGGATTTTGTGATTTTTGGGTTCGATTCCTGGGATTGGATTTTTGGGATTGTATTTTTCGTGGTTTTTTTGTTATTGTTGCGTTTTGGGTCGGATTTTTGGGTGTTTCGGGTTGGAGTTTTAAGGTGAGATTTTTCGTGTTGATTGAGTTGAATTTCGGGTTGGGTTTTTCATTTTTTTGGGGTTGGATTTTTTGGGTTACAGATTTTGGGTTCAATCTTTTTGGATTGGACTATTGGGCTGGATTTGGTGGTTTTTTGGTTGGATTTTGTGGGTTTTGGGTTGTATTTTTGGGGTAAGACCTTTTGGATTGGATTTTTTGGGTTGTTGGGCTGAATTTTAGGTTGTTTTTTTTTTAAGATTGGGTTGTTTGGAGTAAGGTTTTGGATTTTTTTGAGTTTGATTTTTTGGGTTGGATTTTGGTTGGGTTTTTGGGTTGTATTTTTTTGCCTGAATGTTACACCTGCGCGGTCTTCTCAGGCAGCCATTGTGACATGATGGCGGCAGGGCCAGCGCTGATTGTCTGGCGGTGGTGGCATGGCAACCGCTGATGTGCTGCCCGCAGTGGTGGGGCTGCCATCGGCAGGGACATCTTCAAGCAGGTTAGGTTTGTCCAACGCCATCCAAGCTGGTCTTGACCCCTGGGATTTTGGGTCGGTTGGGTTGGATTTAGGGGGTTTTGGATTGTTTTTTTAAGGTTGGGTTGGGTTTTTCGGGTTGGATTTTTCGGTTGAGTTTTTGGGTTATTTGGGGTTGGATTTTTGGTATCAGATTTTTCAGATTGGCTTTTTTGTGGGTTTTACGTTGTCGTGTATTTCGGGTTCGATTTTTTGGGTTATAAATTTTGGTTGAATCTTGTTGGATTGGACTTTTAGGGTGGATTTTTGGTTTTTTTTCAATTAGAGTTTGGTTTGGATTTTGCGTTTTTTGGGTTGAATTTTTTGAGTTAGAAATTTCGAGCTGTTTGTGTTGAATTTCAGGTTGGTTTTTTCAGGTTTCGTTTTTTAGGGTTCAGGTTTTGGATTCTTTTGGGTTCAAATTTTTGGGTTGGCTTTTTCGGTTGAGTTTTTTGGTTGAGTTTTTGGGGTTTTCGGGTTGGGTTTTTTGGATTAGATTTTTTGGATTGTTTTTTTTTTGTGATTTGTTGTTGTTGTTGGATTTTGGGTCAGATTTTGGGTTTTTCAGGTCAGATTTTTTAGGTTTGATTTTTTGTGTTGATTGGTAGAATTTCAGGTTGGATTTTGGGTTGGGTTTTTCATGTATTTCGGGTTGGATTTTTTGGGATAGAAATTTCAGGTTGGATTTTTTGGGATTAGATTTATTGCATTGGATTTTTTGTGGGTTTTTTGTTGTTGTGTGAATTTGGGATGAATTTTGGGTTTTTCAGGTTGGATTTTTAAGGTTAGATTTTTTGTGTTGATTGGGTTGAATTTCGAGTTGGATTTTATGTTGGGTTTTAAATTTTTTTCGATTATAAATTTTGGGTTGAATCTTTTTGGATTGGACTTTTGGGGTGGATTTTTGGTTTTTTGGGTTGGATTTTTCAGGCTTGAAATATCGCGTTGGTTGGGTTGAATTTTGTTTTTTTGGTGTTGGTTTTTTTTTGGGTTTGGGTTTTGAATTTTGTTTTGGGTACGATTTTTTGGGTTGGATGTTTTCAGTTGAGTTTCTCAGTTGAGTTTTCGTTTTTTTGGGGTTGGATTTTTGGTATCAGATTTTTTGGATTGCATTTTTTGCGGAGACTGGAGTGACAGGACTTAAGAGTTCACGTGCTTGTGTCTGAGTGTGACTGGGGTGGTCTGTACCAGCATCTGGAATGGAGCTGTGACCTCAGGGACTCGTATGTCCAGGTGTCTGCAATTGGGTAGGCTGGTATCCAGGGCCTGAGTGTCCGAGCCCAGCTTATGGAGGGATCCACCCTCTACAGGTGTATATATTGAATGGAACAGAATGGAACGGAATAGAATAGACTAGAATAGAATAGAATAGAATCATTCAGTTGGAAGGGACCTACAATGATCATTTAGTCCAAATACCTGAGCACTTCAGGGCTGACCAAAAGAAAAATCATGTTCTTAAGAGGAGTGTCCAAACGCCTCGTAAGCACTTAAACACAAGGCGTCGACCGCCTCTCTAGGAAGCCTGTTCCAGTGTTTGACCACCCTTTTGGGAAAGAATTCCTTCATTATGTCCAGTCTAAACCTCTCCTGGCAAAGCATCCCATGTGTCCTGTCACTGGGTATGAGGAAGAAGAGTTCAGCACCTCCCTCTCTACTTCGACGGGACGAACAGAAGTAGTTTTATGCAAATTGGGTAGACTGTAAACCCTGGAGTACCTGGCCAGTGGGGAAACAGGGGAGGGAAATTTCGGCCAGGGACAGGAAATCAAAAGAAGTTATTTTGGGACCTCAGGTGTGCCTACCTGCTGGGACACCCGTTCTTGCAAGAATGTCTAAATAAAATGTGCTTTCTATCGATCACTGCCTGAGCCGTTGTTATTGGATGAGGAGCATTTCTCACACTGTGCTGCCCCACAGTGCCCCAGTATGTCCCAGTGGCCTCCAGGTAGGGTTTGAACCCTTCACCATTGCTCTCCCAGCCTCGTCATCCAACTGGCATTTTACCATCCGTTTGTCTGCCCTTCCAGACTCTACTGTCCTAACTTGAGTACAAGAGAGATCATGTCAAAAATCTTGCTGAAGTTGAAGTGAACGACACCCACTCTTCTCCCCTCGTGCACAAATGATGATACTCCATGATGAAGGCAGTCAGACCGGTGAACCATGATTTACCCGTTGAAAGTCCAGGCTGGCTGCTTTTGGACGTGGTCTTCTCTTTTAGGCACCCAGGAATATCACCCAAGAGATATTGATGGTTTACTCCTCACCAAACTGAGCTTGTACAGCCTCTAGTTCCTGGGGTTGCACTTTTGGTTTCTTTCAGAGTTGGGTGCAACATTGGCTTGTCCTCTCTCACAAGAGATCTCCACCAAGCCCATGACATTTCAAAAAGGATGTTCCACAGAAATCTCAATCTTCCCCTGTAACTTCATGACCACTATTCTGCCTGTTACACGGTGTACTTAATTTCTCTAATCTTTCATATGTTTTCACCTCTCCTGATACAATGGTCATTTCTAAAGTCACCTTCTCTGGTGCAGACTGTCTAGACAAAGGCCTTTTCTGTTGTACTCCTGTTTTCTCCTTCTCTTACTCTTTGTTCATTCAGGTTCCTGTCACCCATCCAGCTGCTGCTTTGAGCTTTGTGTAGTTAAAAGTTTGCCTGTCCTTCAGTCTAATTAGCTCCTGCGGCCAACTCTTTATACCTATCTGTTTGTACCTATTTCTCATAAGATTATCCCTCGTAGAAAAGCAACCTCATTAGAGGCAGCTTGTACTTAGCATATGGCTGCAGAGGGTGTTTTAGTGTTTGTCAAACATGATTATTCTTTACTTTACTTGCAAAGAGGAAAAATCCTTCTGTGCCTGGGTGCAGCCAGGTCTCTAGGGACATCAGGTGGGAGCTGGTGCAATGGAGCTGTAACATCCAGCTGCAGAGATCAGTGGAGAATTCTGATGGAAGGAAACTAATGTAAATCCCAGTTGGCCTATGACAGCAATGGTGGGGTTGTAGGGGTGAGGAGCAAGGATGTCCATACAGTGTCACCTCAAGGGACTGCTTTTCCTAGCCATCCAGACCTCCTGAGGAGACCCTCCAGATCAGTATCAATTGCAGAAGACTTCTATCACCTCTTTTCTAAAGAAGCTCAGCTCCCTCACCTTCTCCACACAGGACCCAAACCCCATCCTGGCCGATGTCCTTTGGAGCTTCTCCAGTTCCTCCTCCTTCCTTGAGAACAGAGAGCCCCACACACAGACACACGAGTCCAGATGTGGACACACCAGTGCTGAGTGAAGGGGGCTGAGTCAAGGGGCCTTGTCTGGGTGGCCGTGTGCCCCCTAATGCAGCCCTGTGTGCAGCTAGTCCTATTCATGGTCCGCATGTACCACTGGCTAAAGTTGCATCCCTCCTAATGCCCAGGCCCTTCTCCTGGGGGTCAGTCCTCAGCCAGTCAGGTCACAGCATGCCCTTATCTGTGGGGTAATCCTGCCCCCAGGAAAGGCCTGACCACTTCTCCTTGTAAAACTATGTGAGTCTTCCATTTGCTGAATCCCAGAGTTTATCAGGGTCCGCCAGGAATGAAGCTCCATTGGGCCAGTCGTTCATCTGTGCGTGCAGATGGCTCTCCCTGACATGTGGTGCCTCTGACAAGATAGCAGCATGAGGAATCGCAGGACACTACAGATGATAAAAGGAGGCACTTGATCAATGCCATTGTTCACCAAGGTACACATTCCCATGGTGAAAAGCTCAGAAACACCAAAGGAAAGTACAAAGGAAGCCAAACTAGGAGCATGGAGGAAAGGGTAAATAGAGGTGGGCTATTTGCCCATGGGAGGGTACAAGGATGGTCAAGGGGAAGAACTTGTGAGTGGGAAAAGAGGGAAAAAGAAATGGTGAAGCCATGGAAAGGATCAGGGCTGTTTGTGGGGGACCTGCCAAGCAGCCCTGCTTCTGAGCAACTGTGCCTGGAGTGGGACAAGAAAGTCTCGGATCATCTGATGAGACTTTCTGGTTGACTTTCATGGTCACCAGGAACCTGACTGATTTCCCTCCCCTCATGAAGGAAAGATGGTGGATTGAAACGCAGAATCATTCATGCTGGAAGGAAGCTGAGGAGATCTCTAGGCCAACCTCCTGCTCACAGCAAGGTCAGCTATGGGGTCAGACCAGGTTGCTCAGGGCTTCCTTCATTTTGGGCTTGGAAAGCTCCAAGCATGGAGATGACACAAGCTCTCTGGGAAATCTCCTCCAGTGTTTGACTGTCTTGGCAGGGAGGTTGTTTTGCTCATTTGTTTCAGCTGATGCCATTGGCCCTCATCCTCCCATCATGCACAATAGTGAAGAGCCCGGCTGCATTTTCATGGTGACAGCCATGAAGGCTGATAGTAAGTCTCCCCAAAGCCTTCTCTTCTCCAGGCTTTGCACCTTTGCAGCAAAGGCGGCCAATGGCTTTCTGGGCTGCACTAGGCAGAGCACTGCCAGCAGGTCGGTGGAGGTGATCCTTCCTCTCTACTCAGCCCTGCTAAAATTTCTCTTGCTTGTTTTCTACCCTACTACCTTCACTTAGAGGTGGTTGTAGGGCTTCAGGTTCCTGGTTGTAAATAGGGTAAAGGCCTCTCATGAATGTTTTCACAGTCAGTGTCACGGAAGTCTAAACATCATCTGAACACACCTTACCTCTTCAAACCTTCCAACCCCTACTCTTCTGTGATGCTGTGATTCTTTGATTCCATTGTCATTGCCCAGAGGGGCTACCACAGACGTAGACTGCTCCAGGGCAGGTATTTATATTTAGGAAGATCAATGCTGTTGTTGCTTTAGTGGTTTTTTGTTGTGGTATATGCTGCTGTTGTTAGGGAAATCACACAAACGCTTGAAGGACAATGGAAGGGTTACCACCTTAGTGGCCCTCCCTCAAGTGAGCTGGTTCCTGTTTGCCCTTGTCTCACTGTCACTGGGCAGGGTGTGGTGTAAAAGGTGGTGAGCAGAGCAGGAGAATCACTTCTTCTGGCTGTGCTCCTGCTCAAACAGCCTCAGATGCTGTTAGCCTCCTTTGCTGCTGGCTCTTGTTTGGCCTAATAAAACTCGAGGAACCCCAGGGCCATTTCCAAACAGCTGCTGCCCAGCCACTGAAAATGATCCAAAATGGATCAGAGCAGCCTGCTGCGGGCGGAGTGAATAACTTCACTTGTAAGAGAGAAGTAGTGAAATATTTATTAACATAAAACAGTGATTTAACCAAGTTAGTAGTGAATGCGACAGTGTTTTACGAGATTCGATGCCAGGGTACACTTGATTATTTACTGCATAGAGGCCAGGGTAAGACAAGCTGTCAGGGAGACCCTCCCGTTGATTCACGATGTTCAGAAAGGACCCCCTTGCTTTCTAAACTCCTTCTCAGAGAGGAGTCTGGGTGCAGCTGGATCCAATCCTAGTCCCAGACTTGGTCAACGGTATATGTCTAAAGGATTATATATGCGCAATCAATCCTTATATCATCTAGCTACAATTCAAAGTTTAGCATGCTAATAGTCACTTACTGAGAATCTGTTGCGGCAAGGAATCTCTCAACCTCGAGGAGAAGAACCTTAAGCGAGCGTCCCCACTCAAGGGCAGATCCTGTCGTGCAGCCCGCTGCCATTCAGGAGAGCTCAAAGGGCTCTTGGGCTGTCCGCTATTTATGGAGTAAGATAATTGACCTATAGTCATATTCTCATGGGAACAAGATACCTAGGTTCCCACTCCAGACAGTGTTTTGGTTATGTTGCCAGCCATCTCCCACAGTTCAAGTGCAACTTGTAACAACTCCCAGTGATGGTTATGGCTTGAGCAGGAGCCGGGGGCGGGGGGGGAAGGGGAAAAGGGGAGAGCACACCACCACACTGCCCTGTTCTGACATCAGCCTGGTCTGTCAACGTCCTTGGATTCATCCTGTCTGGTCCAATGGACTACCAAAGGTTGACCTTACCTATGTAGCCCCTGACTTTATCTCCATCCACTGCTGGATTTCATGTGGGGTTCTGCTTCTTAGGCACATGGAACTGGAAGATCTTGCTGGTGAAGACGCAGGCCAAGAGTACCTCGTACCTACCTACACCTACTCTCTGCATATTCAGCTGTGACCACACATTATCTTTGTTTATTCTTTAGCTGTTCCTGAAGGAGTAACTGCTCATTGTTGTGCCCTTCAAGTCCCTTGCAAGTGTCAACTCTACGGGAGCTTTGTCTTTTCTAAAACCAACCATATTCCTCAATTCCTCCTTTGTTTTCATCCTTGCATCCACCTCTTCATGCTTCCCTTTTTCTTTGGAGCTTTCCCAGGAGTGTCTTGTTTCTCCCAGCTCTTCTTCTGTTTGCTCTGCTTGTTGTCCTGACTATGGGTATGACCACACTCTCGTACTTGAAAGACACTGTCCTTGCAGACCACTGTACTGCAGACCCTCTGCTGCCCTTCTGTGCTGCTCACATGGGCTCCCCCCAAAAAAGTCACAAGACTAGGCCAAAGTCTGCTCCTCTGTTGTCTTTCGTTTGCATTCTTCTATTCTCCTTCCCCTTGGGAGGTGAGACCCCACTATTTCACGGTCATGACACCCAAGGCTAGCACTGGTTTTTACATGAAAAACCAACATTTCCACTAGTTGAAAATGTCCATGGTGTCGACATCCTGTGATTCAGGCAGACTCTGAAAATCATTGGCATGCCCAACACTGGGCAGAGAAGGCCTTCACAAAGTTCAGTAAAGGGAAAAGCAAGCCCTGGACACAGGGAGAAATAGTCCCCTGCACCAGTAGAGGTTGGGGGCTGAGTGACTGAGAGCTTCTCAACACTTTGGCAGAGAAGTACCTTTGGTGTTCTGGTAGAGCAGCAGCTGACCGAGAGCCAGCAGGGTGCCCTTGCAGCAAAGCAGGCCCACAGCCTCCTGGGCTGCGTTAGGAAGAGCGGTGCCAGCAGGTCACGCGAAGTGATCCTTCCTCTCTACTCAACACTGGTGACACACTTCTGTGGTGGTCAAGAAGTTTCATTTACTTCTTTAATTGTTCTTCAAGAAGTAACTCCCCATCCTTGTGCCCTTGAAGTCCAGGGGAGCTCTGGCTTTTCTAAAACCTCCCTTATTTCTAAATTCCTTTTTTGTTTTAATTCTTCATCAGCCTCTCATATGCTTCCTTTTCCTATGGAGCTTCCCCATGGGGAGACCCCACTGTTTCCCAGGGGACACCCCACAAGTTCATGGTCATGAAAACCAAGGCTGACACTGGTTTTCACATCCATGTCCAGCTCTTCCTTCTTTGAGAGTAACAGATGCAGATGAGCATCACCATTGTAGACTAACCTGGCAGCTGGACCTTGACCAAGACCTTCCAGGACCCTCCAGGACTGTTTGCATGCTGTTGTGGTCCCCTTCCACTGAAAGCCAGGACAATTAAAGTCTACAAGGGGACTTTAATAGGTTCTTTGTCTCCCACCACAATGTCAGCCTTATTAGTCTCTCCTCTGACACTCACCCACCAGGGCTCACCCAACTAATTCATTCCATAGAGGAGCTACGCACATCTCAGCTGATCCTTCACACTGAGGGCAACCCTGTCCTGACCTTCCTGGCCTCCTGATCATCATGAGCCCACCCATCACAGCAGCCCAGGCATGTGAGCTGCCCCAACACCCCTCAGCTGTTATTCCCTCCAAGGGGAAGGAAGAGGTTGCACACACAGCTCCAGCTCCTCCTCTCTGTGCCCCAGGCTGAAGGCATCAGGGGCATGTCTGGGCTGCAGCACCTCAGCTGTGGCACATTTGGGCTCAGAGCAAAATTGCAGTGGGCAAACCTTCTTCCAAGACCTCAAGACCTCAACTGTGCAAAGGCTTTGCTTCAGAGCAGAGACATGCTGGAGTGGATGGGAGATAGTTGTGCGAAGAAGAAATTCGGTCCACTCAAAGAGATATGACCCTGCTTTCTGACAGGCCTGAGAGAAACAGAGCTCAGCAGTCAGTCTGAGCAGGAGAGGGCTTTGCTGCCTGTTGTGTCTCTGCAGCCCTGAGGGCCTGTGCTGGAGGTGAAGCTGATCTCAGGAAGGAAGAGATGATGTTGGCAATGTCCATGGTGTAAACATCCTGTGATTGAGGCCCACTGTGAAAATCATTGGCCTGATCCATGATCGTATCATCAAGGGGATGGTTAAACCCATAGGGGAGAGAAGAACCAGGAGAGTGTGAGAGTGAAGGAAGACGTGTGGAGACCCTGCTGTGATGTGCCTGGGGTATTCATGCCCTGCCCAGCATCTACCATAAAGAGAAGGGACAGCCCTCGCATCACTGCAGTGGTGGGATTCAGTCAGTGGCCCAAAGGCAGCACCTCTGTCTGAGATGCCCTGGGGGATGCCTGTCCCCCAGCTAGTCTGGATGGGGACGGGGTTCCTGTACAGGACCTCTGCTGTCCATGTCAGCTGCACGCAGTTGTGCTGGAGAGCCCTGGCACCTCCCCTAGCACCACAGGCCTGAATGTGTCAATTACAGTAAGATTCAGCTGCCCTGAGTTAGGTTGGGCAATGAAGGGTTGCACATGAGACTGCTGCTGGAATGAGAGAGACTCAGCTGTCCCTGTGCCACATGACTCCATTTGGTCAGCTGAATCCCTCTATGGGCTGCCCTGGACATAAGGAAGAGTTACAGGTTCCCTTGTCTTACGTGTGGGCACCTTCTGTCATTGAAGTTGGCCAAAGGAATTTCCCAGCAGCCTCCAAGAAGATGCCCCCAGGTGTCATCCTGTCTCTATGAATTGCTCCACTAGAGCTTGAGCTTGCAGTGACCAGCATGCATCTTGGTCACCTCTGGCACCAAATAGATCACCGGTTATCTGTACCTGAACATATTCCTCTGGCCCAGCCCATACGTTCATTAGCAAGGGAGCTGAGACAAGGAGCTCACGTGCAGGATCCTATTTTGGGCACATCTGAATGGAGGCAAGAGGAATCCCACCTCCTGTGTGTTTGTGGTGTGCCTGGGATGGAGCTAACTCCTCTTTTAGTCCAGAGGACTACAAAGCCAGGATGAGGACCCTCCATTGACTCAGATGAATCCATTCCCTCAGAAGAGGTACAGGAGATTCCTCCCTGGCATTGTCTAGGTGCTAGGTGTCCTGTCTAATATTAAAAAGGAAAAGCTATTTTTTGACCTCAATATGTCTCTGATTGAGAAACGCAAATGTTGCAACAAAAGGTCTTTTTGTATGGGAGAAATAACACTGCAGGAAAGTGTCTCTGCCCATCTGAGAGAGCGAAAATAAGTGGTTACTGCAGCAGGTTCCCCTGGAGCCCCAGGGACACCTGGAGGGAGCCCCGAGGGGGCAGAGAAAGGGCTGCCTTGGGCTGGTCCTCTGCTGCTGAGCTGGGCTGGGCTCCTGGCATGGAGGGAGCTCCTGGCAAGCGGGCAGCGCTGCAGAGAGACAGCTCTGCCCAGGAGCAGCTCCTCTGCCAAGCGCAGCAGGGCTGAGGGCACTGCCTGCAGGCACCCGAGAGGAGCCAGGCACAGAGAGGATAAAGGCAGTCGGGAGTGGGAGGAGAGTTCTGAGCTTGTTCCTGGGGAAATCTTCACACCTGTTGGCACAGTAAGTCTCTGGCTGGAGGGCAAGGCAGGGGAGTCTCCTGGAGGGATGTTCTAGGGCTGGCTGAGAGGAGCTGTCAGGATGGCTCTCCTGGCTTCTCTGGTGTGGAGAATGAGGACGTGCTTCAGAGCAGGGATGCCCTGCTGCACCATGGCAGTGACAGTGAAGGACGGCTGCCTTCTCCGAGGGACTGTGCCAGGGATTTGAAGACGAGTGGGTGTGCAGGCAGGGGTGCCCAGGGCTGTCCTTGAGAGCAGGGTCCCTGCAGCCCAGGGGTCTGTGTGCCGGGGCAGGGACTCTGCTGCTTGCCAGGCTCAGCTCTCAGCCTGCCCAAGGAGTTCCCCCCTGAGCTTCTGTGGGGAGAAGCTCTGGGTAAAATGAGAGACTCCCCTCAGGGCAGGGTCCTTTTGGTCTTTTTGGAGAGTGTGCTGTGTGGGTCAGGGCTGCCCACAGCTGCAGATCACCCCCAGAACACTGGCAGAGGCAGCATTTACAGAGGAAAGTCAAGGCAGGGGCTGCCTGGAAGATGAAGACATTGCAGGGTCTGTGCTCTCAGCTGTCTCCTGAGGGAAAGGAGCTGTCACTGTTCCACTGAGGGATCAGCACATCTGCCAGAAACCTCACAAAGTGCCTTCAGCCCCTCCTCTCCCTACACACAGCACCAGCAGCACCTTTGCTTCCAGCATCAGGCTTTCTCTCATGTCCTCCTTAGGAGCCACCAAGAGGGAGATGGCCCTGGGCAGTGCCCTGGTGCCAGGAGGGGTCTGCAGGGCAGAGCTGAGCCCCCAGTGGGTGGGATGGGCTGTGGGAGCAGTGAGAGGGAGGAGACCTGGGCCCAGAGAAGCAGCTCCTGGCAGGGGCAGCTCCAGGCAGCAGAGAGCCCCTCCACCCGGCTGCATCCCTCTCTGCTCCACTGCACAGGGAAAGAGAAACCAGATGGGAGAAACCGACTTTGAAACGGGACTCTTCCACATTCACAAAAGGCCATTTTTGTCTTCAGGTACATTGTCAGGGAGACCATCGTCCAACGGAGAGAGATGTGTAAGCACAGGACAGCTGGGTGGTGCCCAGCAGGTCAGTGGTGTGCGCAGCAGCTCTCCTGACCTTGCACTAGGGCACAGAGAGCCCTTTTGTCCCTCAGGGCTCAGCAGTGTTCAGGCTAAAGGCAATGGGAAAGAGAAGGATTTCTACCCTTGAAAAGGCAGTGCCCTCAGCAGCACAAACCTCATCTCACAAAAAGGAGCAGAATTAAATTGTTCCAAAGGAAGAGAAGTCATTTTTCAGAGATGTCAGAAGTCTGCTATAACTTGTCAACTCCTTATTCAACAGTTCCCCATGTCCAGAGTGAACAAATGTCCAACAGCAGCTCCATCACCCAGTTCCTCCTCCTGGCATTCGCAGACACACGGGAGCTGCAGCTCTTGCACTTCGGGCTCTTCCTGGGCATCTACCTGGCTGCCCTCCTGGCCAATGGCCTCATCATCACCGCCATCGCCTGTGACCACCACCTCCACACCCCCATGTACTTCTTCCTCTTCACCCTGTCCCTCCTCGACCTGGGCTCCATCTCCACCACTGTCCCAAAATCCATGGCCAATTCCCTGTGGGACAACAGGGCCATCTCCTATGCAGGATGTGTGGCCCAGCTCTTTTTCTTTTTCTTATTTATGTCAGCTGAGTATTTTCTTCTCACTGTCATGTCCTATGACCGCTACGTTGCCATCTGCAAACCCCTGCACTACGGGACCCTCCTGGGCAGCAGAGCTTGTGTCCACATGGCAGCAGCTGCCTGGGGCAGTGGGTTTCTCTATGCTCTCCTGCACACGGCCAATACATTTTCCCTGCCCCTCTGCCAGGGCAATGCTGTGGACCAGTTCTTCTGTGAGATCCCCCAAATCCTCAAGCTCTCCTGTTCAGACGACTACTTCAGGGAAGCTGGGCCTCTTGTGGTTAGTGTCTGTTTAGGCTTTGGTTGTTTTGTTTTCATCGTGCTGTCCTATGTGCAGATCTTCAGGGCCGTGCTGAGGATCCCCTCTGAGCAGGGACGACACAAAGCCTTTTCCACGTGCCTTCCTCATCTGTCTGTCATCTCCCTGTTTCTCAGCACTGCTGTGTTTGCCTACCTCAAGCCCCCCTCCATCTCCTCCCCAGTTCTAGACCTGGTGGTGGCAGTCCTGTACTCGGTGGTGCCTCCAGCAGTGAACCCCCTCATCTACAGCATGAGGAACCAGGAGCTCAAGGATGCCCTATGGAAACTGGCTCAATGGAAGTTGTTTCACCATTAATAGATTGTGTCCCCTTCTCTGCATGTTTCCTAGACTTTTGTTAGGCAATAAGCCTGCTTTTTTCTCTTGCAGTAATCCTGCTTCTATATAACTTTCTGGGTTTGTACCACTTGTCTTGAGGTTTGATCCAGTTGTGTCTGACCCTTGCACAACACTGTGTCAAAGGTAACCTGTCCAATAGCAGCTCCTCAAGAAAAAGGCATCTCCCAGGTGCAGTGCCTGGATGCTAGGTGCTTCCTCCAAAGGTGCTGCCAATAAAATGTCCAACGAACTGGTCTTTCAAAGAGTCTCTTCTCCCTGTGTTCTCCCTGTGTTTGGGGTTAAGCTCACTGTACTATTGGGTTCCGTTGGACCAAATGTTCTGGTTGTAAAGGCTCTCTTCTTGTCTCCAGTGGTAGTGGAGATGGTGCATGAGCTCCCAATTGCCTCCTCAGGCTGCTTCACATGTGTCAGGACTTATGGCATACAGCAGATTCTATGGAAATGAATTTGGACGTGTGAGGAGAAGATGGGGACTCACCACGTGCCCTGAACTGGGAGTGAATGAAGACACAGAAGATGAAACATCCACAGAGGTGAAGTCCCCCACAAGCAAAACACTGAATTGAGGTATGCACAAACAAGGACTCTGCAATGCCCAGAAAGTCAGTGTGGACCCAGCAGGCGTGGAAAAAGGAGGCTGGAGAGGTGTGGGAGCTGCCTGAGGACCCTCAGGGCCAGGGAATGTTGTGCTGTCCTGGGGAGTGGGGCTGAGGGGAGCAGAGGAGGGGGCAAATTCAGTCAGGGTTGGGGGTCACCTAAAAAGGATATCAGGAGAGGCAGAGAGTGACGAGCCTGTTTTCCTCATTCCCTTGAGGCCAGCACTAGCCTGGGCCTGATGGGGAGGCTGAGCTCCTTGTCTGCCCCCCAGGAGCTGTGTGCCCTTCAGAGGAGCTGGGGCTGTGGAGTGAGTGCCAAGAGCTCTGCAGCAACTGTGGTGGGCACTGCTGTGGGACCAGCCCAGACTGGGCAGCTGTGCTTGGCTGGGCAGAGGAGAGGGCAAGGGATCTGGAGAGAGATGAGGAACAGCTGGGATGGGCTGGTAAAAGCCTGGGAGAGGAAAACATCAGTGTAGAGCTAAGTTGTGTGAGTGTGCA
Source organism: Sterna hirundo (assembly GCA_009819605.1). NCBI lineage: Eukaryota > Metazoa > Chordata > Aves > Charadriiformes > Laridae > Sterna > Sterna hirundo. Next base: position 13,797 of record WNMW01000116.1, on the reverse strand, counting down.
GGGTGTGGGCACTCCAGGTGTGGCCTCACCAGTGCCGAGTAGAGGGGAAGGGTCACCTCCCTCCATCTGCCAGCAATGCTTTTCCTGATGCAGCCCAGGAGGCTGTTGGCCTTTGCCATGGTGGTGCATTGCTGGCTCATGCTCAGCTGTTTGTCCTCCAGGACCCCAAGGTCCTTCCCTGCAGAGCCACTATCTAGCCAGTCAGCCCCCAGCATGATGTCCACAGTGTGGCTAGATCACAGGCTGTCCTCCCCCAGGGACTTTCTCAGCAGCAGCTTGTCCTTCTTGGAGATCAGCTCCACCTCTCTCATAGGTCCCACAGTGCTTCAGAGTAACCTGGGACAGCAAACCCCTCTCCTGCCAGGGCTGTGCAGCCAAGGCCTGTTTCTCTCTGGCCTTGGGGACTGCAGCTTTTACTCTCGTTGTGGGAACCTCATTCATCATTTTGTGTCCACCTGCCATCCACTCCAGCATGTCTCTGCAGGGTTTCTGGCAGGAAGCGTGGCCTGTGGGGGACCCACACCGGAGCAGGCTGCGAGTGCACATTGCTGGCTCGTGTTGAGCTTCTCATCCACCAGCAAACTGGACTAGGGACACGTTCCCTAAGGGTGTTCCCACCGTTATCGCAAGCTTTTCATGAATATATACACATAAAGTTATACATATTCAACTAATTCTTCGAATTTATTTATGTAAGGACACCTATTCCTGGATCCAATTACTTAGTCATAAGTAGATTAGCTCAGAGTCTTTGTTACCATCTAGTGTCCTTTCTCCAGAGTTGCAGTCCCTTCGGTGGTCATTTACTTCATCAGGTGGTTGTATCTTCCTCTTCATCAGCTGTCCCCTAGTTGACCTTCTGCAATAGGCGCTGGCTTGTGTAGCTCTCAGTGGGACTTCTCCTCCTCCTGGCATGCTCTGCCAATTCTACATCTCTATCTTAGCTATTTCAAGGTTATTTTACACTAAGAACTTCTGCTTAAGGTTTGCAACATAATTCACAGAACTAATCACAAGATCCTAAAAACAAAGTTAAACAAAAATTTATATTGTATTCTTGATTGCTTCTTTGGCCACGCTAACCTTGTTCCACCAGTGTCATTGGCTACCTTGCTGAGGGTGCACTCAATCTCACTGTCCATGTCGCCAACAAAGGTGTTAAATAGCACTGGTACCAGTGCCAACCCCTCAGGAACACCAGTGGTCACTGCTCACCACTTGGACATCCAGCCATTGACCACAACCCTTTGGGTGCAACCACCTAGCCAGATTTTTGTCCACCAAGTGGTTCATTGGTCAAATCCAGGTTTTTTCCAATTTAGAGACCAGGATGTCATGCAGGACAATGTCAAATGCTTTGCACAAGCTCAGGCAGATGATGTTAGTTGCTCTTCCCTTATCGACCAACACAGAAACCCTGTCGTTGAAGGCCATCAGATTTGTCAGGCATGATTTGCTCTTGGTGAAGCCATGTTGGCTGTCACCAATCACCTCCTTATTTCGCATGTGCCTTAGCATAGTTTCCAAGGTGATCTGCTCCATGATCTTGCCAGGCACAGAAGTTAGACTGACTGGCCTGTAGTTGCCTGGATCTTCCTTTTTTTCCTTTTTGAAGATCAGCTTTCTTGTTGCCCTTGATGCCTCTGGCCAGATTTGACTCTATGTGGGCTTTAGCCCTCCTGACATGATCCATGGCTGCTTGGACAATTTCTCTGTATTCCTCCCAGGCTACCTGGCCTTGCTCCCACCTTCTGTAGGCTTCCTTTTTCTTTGATTCACCCATGGTAAGTCCATGCTGATGGTTCTTAGCACAGCTGCCAAATGGACCACACAGTCTGATGCACAAGTGGAGCTGGTACTCCCAAAAGAGGCAGAGCTGGTCAGAGATGTGAAGACCAGATTTCAGCCAGATCAGGGAACCCAGATCTCCCCTGGGACATCACCATAAAATGGCGGTCTCCCAGATCTCCAGGGAAACAGGGAAGGAGAGTAGCAGAGCACAGACCCTGGACAGTAGGGAAGGAGGCCTACTGAGGGCACTGGCAGGTGGGCTCCCATGGAAACCATGTCAGGGCCCTGAAAACATCCACAGGCCTTCATGGCCCTGACCAGCTTCACCTGGGGCCTCCTCCCACACCTTTGTCCATCAGCTCAGGAGCCCATTTAAGCCCAGGCCTGAGGTTCAGCCCCAGCTTGATCTATGCTGTGGGTGTAAAGGTCTCCAGACACAGCCTTGCCTGTCCATGGACCTTGTTGGTTTGGTCTTGCAGGCTAACTTCCCAGCTTGAGTCTTTATCGGGTGTACCACGAAATAGCTGCCATTCGCTGAACAGCCCTCCAAGTGCCAGACCCCGGCTGATTCACAGGGGCCTAGGGCCTTTCTGCTTTCTTTCTTCGTATCACTTGGTCAGGTTTTGGGAGGAGAGGAAGAAAAGCATGTGAGGTTTCTGGGTGCCAATGATTGAAAGTGGGAAGCAGAACAATCTCATGTGAAATGATTTAAAAGCTAGGCTAGTTCAACACTCTTATTTTCAACTCCTTTCTTGGAGGCCTTCAATCTTCCACAGGAATCTGGAAGCTCTGAGATCCCTCCACCTCACTCTCTTTTAGCAATTAAGTTGATAGTAACCAAGTCAGAGGCTTTGTTTCCATTCTCTTTACAGCCTAAATCACCACTTGGTCTGGAGATGTGGAGAAGTTTGTAGAAGAAGAGAAGTCAAAAGAATCAATGTCTTGTCCGCTTTCTGGACAAGAAAGTGGCTGTTCCCAGGGATCTCAGGAGGCATGGCATACCAATAGCTTTGTTCAGGAAGCTGGTCAAATGCCTCATCTCCATTTCTGTAACGGTGGCTTAGATGCCTGGTTCGTGTGTAAACTGTCTCTGTGTCTGCTGACATTTACTGAGTAACCTGGTCTGAGCTCAGCTGTGGCCCTCCTTGGAGCTGGGCATTGGACTCAAGACCTCCTGAGCTCCCTTCCACCCTGAGTTGTGCTTTGATGTAGAGACTCTCTCTTCCAGCTTCATTCTCTTCTCATCTGGCATGTTGCAAGGCACGGGTTCATGGAAGGGTTGGTGGGAAAGAGACTGCTGGGAGAGATCTCTAGTCCAGGCTGCAGGTTGGCTGTCACTTTGTGGAGCTGAAACCTCAAGAGCTCCAGAGGTGGAGATCACAGCATGGAGTTGTTCTCTAGTTTTTTTCTTCTAAAACTTCAGGTTTCTATTGGCCAAATTGCCAGGTGTGTCAAGGTCCCCCTGGAGTGAGCCTCCAACAGTGCAGCTGGTTGGGTCATCCTGAGTCAAGGTGCTTCTAACAGCACCATAAATTAAGTAGCTGGAGATATGAAAGGAGTACTAGTGTAATGAGGTTTCTAAGCAAGGTAGAAAGCACCCTGGTCATGATGTAAGAAAGGAGGGTTCAAAGGGAGAAAATGCAGGCCCAGTGGGGAAATGGTAAAAAAGAGTTGGCTTTCCTTTGCATAGGAGGGGATAAGGACAGTTAGAGAGTAGAAATGGAGAGGTGGGAGCAGTGAAAAGAGAATGAAAGAGGAAGCAAAGGAAATGACCAAGAGTGTCTTGGAAACACCTGCCAAGCAGCCCTGCACCTGAGCAATGCTGCCTGAAGCAGGCAAACAGCTGCAGCTGGTCTGGCGATAGTGACATCTGACTGACTGCCATGGTTGTGAGGAACCTGAGAGCTTTCCCTGCTCTCATCAAGGGAAGACCCAGAGGGTCTTACCACAGCACAGAGGGTCTTGACCACAGACCACAACATCATTTAGGTTTCCAGTCTCCTGAATGGTACTTCAGGAGGTCTCTGTTCTGACCTCAAGCTCACAGCAGCATCAGCCATGGAGTCAGACCATGTCGCTTAAGGTTTTATCCAGTGGGAGCTGGAAAACATCCAAGGGCAGAGATGGCACAATGTCACTGGGAAGCTTCCTCCAACGCCTGGATGCCCTCATGGAGAAAAAGATTTTCATTTTCTTTGTCCTGAACCTTCCTTGTTACAACATCTGGCCATTGTCTGTTAACCTCCTGCCAAGCACCACTGTCACAAGCCTGGCTCCATGGCCCTGAAAATGTCCCCATAGGGACACACAGGCTGCTATGAGCTTCCCAAGACTTTCCCTTCTCCAAGCTAAAGAAGGCACTTCCCCTTCAGCCCCTAAGCATCTTGGGGGCCAACCGCTGAACTCACTCCCAGCTAGCAGAATCTTCCTTGCTGTGATGTGTTGACAATGGCCAATAGCCAATAGCCCAGGAGCCACACAGTCTCTCACACTTTCTTCCCCCTACACAAGTGGGACAAGGAAGAAATGAAGTGTGAAAAGTTTTGGCTCAACATAACAATTTAACAGGTGAAGAGAAGACATTAAAAAAGCCTCATGTTGCGTGAAAAGGGGGCCTAAACAGTTTGGCAGAAGATAAACCCTCTTGTGTTCTAACGCTCCTCACTGAGGTGGGAGGCCAGGTGCAGCTAGGTTTAAATTCTGAGTGATGCCCAATTCAGCACTCTCAGTCCAAGTGCGTTTAATATGTATTAAACTATTACGATTTGGATACACTAATAGTGGACTGCACCTTCGGTCTAGTCGTGCTCATGAACTAGCACGGCCACTCTCAAGCCTTTGGTCGCGTTCAGTGAGAAACCAAAACGACTAGCTACTTAAACAGTGCAGTTTATTTAAACAACAGATATACAGGTTCTTAGGATTGCCGGTGATAAACACACTGTCTGCAAAGCACGTGCAAATAAAGGTACTGTTAAGTGTACAAAACGCGCGACAAAATTATAAACGATACAGCCTGGCTATAAATGTAGGATAGAGATCCTCTAGAGAAATTTCTAAGTCCCCGAGAAAGCACTCGGTATAATCGAAGTCTTACCCAAAGGCGTCCCTATGTGGGGGGAAGAAAGGCTCAGCCCGTCGACTGATCCTGGAAATTAGCAATGGAATTCTTCGCGATGGTGTCTTCCCTGGCATCCCCTCTCTCTCGGGCTAATTTTATACTATTTTTTATCTTCAAAGTGGAGGTTGAGTGACTTTAGTCATACGTACTTTTATTATGATTAATGTACTCAAGGAGGAGTGTTTGCACCTCGGGGGGGGCGAATAGCCTCCGGGATGGGGGTGTGTTTTGGTACATTGTAGTGAGCAAAGTTCGCACAAAGGACAGCATTTCATCAACATTTGACAAAATGTTGGCTTGGGTAGCGTGTAGGCCGCTTATCTGTTCCGTAGTACCATCTTGTCCCCATATCTGCTGTTTGTCACAAGGCAAGGCCACGGAACAAGTGCGTTTCGTTCCATCACTCATGTGGTTTCGCAAACAACCTTGTACAGGGAATCGCAGACGTTGCATTCTTCGCGTGCCAGCTGCGGCTGTATTGTACCTCAGAAGCCTCTTGATTTTATGACTTTCCTTAATGTGTGAACGATGCTGTACTTTTGTATTCTTAGCCAATTTAGTAATTATTCCACACCTCAACAAGTGAAACAGAGACCATCATTCAACACCTCCCACAAGCAGACTAATGCCCAGCCAGTCCTGGCTGGGTCCCCTCTCAACTTCTTTCTCACCTCCCACCTACTCACTGGAGGGAGCAGAATGAAGAAACAGAGAAGGCCTTGACACCGTGCAAACTCTGTTCAGCAATACCCAAAACACTGGAGTCTTCTGAGTTTTCTCAAGTCTCACGGGCATGGGAAACAACCATCCTCTGGGACTTCTTGTGGTCTGGTCCAGAAGAGAAGCCGTGCTGGGCTGGCCTTTTTCCTTGAGGAGAGTTAGAGCTGCAGCCCATGGAGGACCCCGGTGGAGCAGGCTGCTGGCAGGACCTGCTGCCCAAGGAGAGGAGCCCATGCTGGAGCAGGTTTTGCAGCAGGACCTGTGGCCTGTGGGGGACCCACACTGGAGCAGTCCATGCCTGAAGGACTGTACCCCGTGGAAAGGATCCACGCTGGAGCACTTTGTGGAGAACTGCAGTCAGTGGGAAGGACCCACATTTGGGGAAGTTCAGAAATGAAGTGTTATGAAGTGACTGCAACTCCCATTCCACAACCCCCTGTGCCACTCGGGGCAAAGGTAGAAGAGTTCGGAATGAAGTTGAGCCTGGGAAGAAGGGAGGGAGGGAGGGGGGAAGGTGTTTTGAATTGTGTTTTATTTCTCACTGTCCTATTCTGTTACAATCAATTGGAAATAAATTTAATTAATTTTCCCAAGCTGGGTCTGTTTTCCCCATGACAGGAATTGGTAAACAAACGATCCTCCCAACTTATTGCTATTGACAAACGTGGCGAGAGTTGCCCTCATGCACAAATGCAGTTACTTCATCGTGAAGGCAATCAGGTTGGCGAGGCATGATTTATCCTTGGTAAGTCCATGCTGATGGGTTTTGGACACGTTCTGTTGTTGGTGCCTACAAATGTCACCCAAGAGGTCTCCAACTGATGGCCTGCTCCTCACCGATGTGAGCTTGTGCAGCCTGTGGTTCCCTGGGGTGCAGTGTTGGATTCTTCCAAAGACGGGTGCACCACTTGCTTGTCCTCTCTCACAAGAGACCTCTGCCAATCCCATGACCTCTCAGAAAGGATATTCCAAAGAAATATCGATCTTCCCTCTAACGCCATTACAACTATTCTCCCTGTTATACAGTGTAATTAGTTTCTCTAATTTTTTGTGTATCTGTTCTGATACAGTGACCATTTCTAAAGTCACCTTTTCAGATCCAGACTGTCTAGGCAAAGGCCCTTTCCATAATTTTTCAGTTTTCTTCTATATTTACTCTTTGTTCATTCAACCTCTCCCCTATGCTGCTGCTTTCACCTTCAGGGACTGAACAGCCTGACTGTCTTTCAACAGTCTAATTGTCTCCTTAGCCAGCTCTTTAATTGTGTTTATATCTATCTTTTTTTTTATCTAACTACCTGAAATATTTCTCATAAGATTATCCCTTGTAGGAAAGCAACCTCATTAGTGGTAGCTTCTACTTAGCATATGATTACAGAATATGATTTATTGTTTATGAAAACTGATTGTGCTTTACTTTTCTTTTCTGAAGAATGTGAAAAATTCTCCTGTGCCTGGGTGCAGCCAGGTCTCTAAGGAGCTCAGGTGGGAGCTGGTGCAATGGAGCTGTAACATCCAGCTGCAGCGACCAGTGGAGAAGTCTGATGCAAGGAGCAGAGATGGAAGTCCCAGGTGGGCAATGTCAGAAATGGGGAGGTTGGGGAGGTGAGGAGCAAGGCTGTCCATCCAGTGATGGACATCAAGGGACTGCTTTTCCTCCCTGTCCAGACTTCCTGAGGAAACACTCTGCATCAATATCAATCAGAGAATGCTTCTATCACCTCTTCTTTAAAGTGAAAAGTAATAAAATATATCCTTTAACAGCAAAGATCATTTTTATCAGATGCACTTTGAAATCTTCCTACTTAATTGCGCTATGAAACCTCTCCAATTAGCTGTACAAGTCTTGAAGACTTGAAGAAAATTTACAAAAAGAGAAATAGCTCATTAAGGCTTTCTGTCTTTTAATGAGCCCCATGGTGTATTTGCTGCTGAGTCCATAGACCTCAGATACTGAGAGAAGGTTGAACAGAGTGCTCAAGAAATCAGAAGCCAAACTCCAAGTACCTGGAAGCATTAATGAGCCCCACTGAGGGCCATTCCTGACAAAGCCTCCCCAGGGACTCGTTAGAGCAGATAGCTGGAGGCTGTGGTTGCAGATAGGCAAAGGCAGAGTGCAGGTGGCTGTGATGCTGAAGAAACCCTTGGTTTGATGCAGCAGAAAGGCCAAGCCCTCAGCCCCAGGCCCTGGCAAGGCAGATCCTGTCCCTCACTTGTGGCCTAGGGCTCTTCCTGGGGCAGAGGGATGTGAGGGGGAGCAATGCCAAGTGTAGGAAAATTCTGTGACACCTCCTGTGCTCCCAAAGAAGGGGCGAGGATGAAACAGAGTCCTGAGGCTCAAAAGAATCGCAGACTCATAGAATCATGTATGTTGGAAAGGACATTTAACATCATTGGGTCCAACTGTAAACCCAACCCTGCCAGATCCACCACTAAACCACATCCCTGTGTGCCACATCTTGTGGCCCTGTGCTCTTCCCCTTCCACCCCCTCCCCAGCTCCTGCTCAAGCTGTAACCATCAGTGGGAGTTGTGATGAGTTGCACCTGGACTTTGGGGGATGGCTGCCAACACAGCCAAAACACTGTCTGGAGTGGGGACCTCGGTATTTTGTTCCCATGTGAATATGACTATGGGTCACTTCTCTTACTCTATAAATAGCGGACAGCCCAAGAGCCTTGCCACAACAGATTCTGGGTAGGTGACTAATAGCACACTAAACTTTGAAATCTTAGCTAAGTGATATAAAGGATTGATTGCACATTTATAATCCTTTAGACACAAACCATTAACCAAGTCTGGGACTAGGATTGGATCCAGCCGCACAGAGACTCCTCTCCGAGAAGGAGTTTAGAAAGCAAGTTGAGCCTCATGACTCAACGGGAGGGTCTCCCTGACAGCTTGTCCAACCCTGTCCTCTATGCAGTAAATAATCAAGTGTACCTTGGCATCGAATCTCATAAAACACTGTCGTGTTCAGTACTACCTTTGTTAAATCACTGTATTATGTTAATAAATATGTCACTATTCATGTCCAGGCATCTTGGCTCTGTTGGATGCCCTACCAGTGAGCCCAGAAATCCCAACCCAGGGAAGAGAAATCCCAAGGCATTTCACTGGTGATAAAGTAAATGCTGGCAGAAGCCTTGGGACCGTTAGCATGGATGTTCCACCACCTACATAAGAGTCCAGGAAAGTTTCTGGGAAGAAGAGACCACACAGGCACCTAACACAGCCACAAGCCTCATCCTGGCCTTAAAAAGGTATGCAGAAGGAAATGACTTCACAAACACAGACCCCAGTCATGAGCCTGCTGCTGGACAATCATGTGCCCAAGGAACCATAACCTCAGAAGCAACCTCTAGCTGCTGGCATGTTCCATACATGCTGGCGTGGTCCATACTGTGTGTTGCATTCATACTCGCACTGCTGGCATGTCCCATACTTGGAACCTCACAAGAACCAAGCCTGGTCATCAACCCTCTGCTGGCCTAAGGGGTGCTCTGGAACACAGGGCTTCAAACACCCACCAGCTTGCTCATGGTCTCTCAGGTCCGCAGGCAGCAGCACCCTCACAACTGGCATTCAGGCCATACGGCTGCTGCGGGGCTATCAAGGACTCAGGCAGACATGACCTCCAAATCAATATCTGCCTGCTTCTGGCCTATCCGAGATTGTGGCAGCACTGACCTCATAACCAACATCCACACCACGTGCCTGCTGCTGGCCTGTCAGGTACTCATGGAGAAATGACCTCGTAGGCACCGAAGCCAGCCTTGAGCCTGGGGTTGGCCTGCCACCTGCAGAGACAGGGGTGACTCCAAAATGAGCATCCAAAGCAGATGCCCGCTGTTATAGCAGCGGTGACCTCATAATCAACATGCCAGACCTTGGCCTGCTGCTGGCCTGTTGGGTTCTCAGGCAGAAGGGACCACAAGCATCTACCCTAGACATTGCTGGACTGGCACGTCCTCACAGAATCATGTAGATTGACAGGGATCTTTGGAGATCATCTGGTTCAATCCCCCTGCCCTAGAGGGAGTCAGCCATAGCAGGCCACTTAAGAAGATGTCCAGGCTGGTTTTTTGTATCTCCACGATAGGACACTCCACAGCCTCTCAGGGCAGCCTCTGCCAGGGTTGTGTGTTCTTGATGCCAAAACCTGTTTTCTTGAGTTCAGTTGCAATTCCTTATTTTTGAGGATTGGGGCCTAGCGCATAAGCCTTGTGTGGGGACGTTGAGGGAGATGGGCTTCTTCAACCTGGTGAACCTCCTCCAGAGAGGGTCACCATCCAAAAGGGATAACCTCACTCCAAGTATGGGAGAGAGATTGATGGGATATGATAGATATAAACACATGGAAGGATTTGGCTGAAGAGATTATTAGCCTGCTGAAAGACCAGGGCATTCTTCCAACTGCCTGAAGCTCAAAGCAGCACCTGGGTAGTTTAGAGGGATGTGACTGAGCAAGGAGTAAGGGGACGGGGAAAATGGAGAGCAATGGGAAGGCTGGCCCGTCTGGCCCATTAACGGTCCAATGGCCCCACCGTGCTGGAACCGCATGGGACAGGTGTGCTCAAGGGTGGGGAGACATGGCCCTGGCAAAGTGCCCTGGCAGCCCTCAGGGCTCTGTCCCCCTCAACCCTCCTCTTTTGGTGGCCTCCCCAAGTGCCGGGGCCACAGATGGTCTGTGTCCCCTCAGTGCCAGCCCCTCTCCCCAGGCCAGCACAAGAGTCCTGGTCCAGGCACAGAGCAGCCTGCCCAGAGTGGGGGCCTGCAGAAAGAGGTTTCTCCTTCTCATGGATTCCTCCCTGCAGGCACAGAAATGCTCCTTTGCTCTTCTCCCTGGTCACCCCTTCTCCCCAGCGAGCCTTTTCCCAGGTGAGCGTGTCCAGGCTGGCCTGGCTGGACATTCCTGGTTCCCACCCTGTGCTCCCTGCAGGATCCTGAGCTGGCGGTGCTGCTCTGCAGAAGGAGGGGGCTGCGGGGCCATGGGGTGACCCTGCACTAGCCGTAATGGTCGGGATGAAGAGCAGATCCAAGCTAAAGGGATCATTTGTGCTGAGCCCCCTTCCATCTTCCCTGATTGGTCAGTAGACAAGGACAGGGCTTGGTAGGACAATGGGGTGTCTTCAGTGCACCAAAGGGCAGGGAAGGGCTGCCCTAGATCAATCCCACAGGGTTTCCAGGACAATGGGCTGAATCATTGTCTAGTCTTCTGTCCCTTATGTCCTGCTGGCTCCTGGCATCACAAGGGCCTTGTTAGCCCATGGGCTCTTCAGGTTCACCTTTCCTTCAAGGACACTCCACCTTGGATGGTCAGTCTTTTTATGAGGTGCCACTCACTGCTCATCCAGACTCACATACTTTTCTAGGAGATCCCCTGAGCTCTCCTGGCAACTCCAAGTTCCTCTCCAGGATAGCATTGGCCATCAGCCCCACCACAAGTGGGACACTACAAGGAAGGACAATCGAAAACCATTTAGAATCACAGAATCATAGAATTGTTAGGGTTGGAAGGCACCTTAAAGATCATCTAGTTCCAGCGCCCCTGCCGTGGGCAGGGACATCTCCCACTAGATCAGGTTGCTCAGAGCCCTGTCCAGCCTGGCCTTAAAAACTTCCAGGGACGGGGCTTCCACCACCTCTCTGGGCAACCTGTTTCAGTGTCTCACCACCCTCATGGTGAACAACTTCTTCCTAACATCCAGCCTGAATCGACCCATCCCTAGATTTAATCCATTCCCTCTAGTCCTACCATTACCCGACATCCTAAAAAGTCCCTCCCCAGCTTTCTTGTAGGCCCCCTTAAGATACTGGTAGACCACTAGAAGGTCTCCTTGGAGCCTTCTTTTCTCCAGACTGAACAACCCCAACTCTCTCAGTCTGTCCTCATAGGAGAGGTGCTCCAGCCCTCTGATCATCCTCGTGGCCCTTCTCTGGACACTTTTCAACACGTCCATATCTTTCTTGTAGTAGGGGCTGCAGAACTGGACACAGTACTCCAGGTGGGGTCTCACGAGAGTGGAGTAGAGGGGGAGAATCACTTCCCTCGACCTGCTGGCCACACTTCTCCTGATGCAGTCCAGGATACGATTAGCTTTCTGGCCTGCTAGTTCACACTGATGGCTCATGTTGAGCCTCTCGTCCACCAGCACCCCCAAGTCCTTTTCTTCAGGGCTGCTCTCAAGCCAGTTGCTGCCCAGCCTCTATCGGTGCTTGGGATTGCCCCAACCCAGATGGAGGACCCTGCACTTGGTCTTGTTGAACTTCATGAGGTTGGCATGGGCCCACCTCTCCAGCCTCTCAAGGTCGCTCTGGATGGCATCCCTTCCCTCCAACGTGTCAGCCTCCGAAACAGCTTAGTGTTGTCGGCAAACTTGCCGAGGGTGCACTCTATGCCACTGTCCATGTCGCTGGCGAAGATGTTAAACAAGACCAGTCCCAATACTGATCCTTGAGGGCCTCCACTTGTCACTGGCCTCTACTTGGACATGGACCCATTGACAGCCACTCTTTGGGTGCAGCCATCAAGCCAGTTCTTTATCCACTGAATTGTCAGTCCATCAACGGCATATTTTATCAGCTTGGAGAGCAGGATGTCATGCAGGACAGTGTCAAAGGCTTTGCTCAGGTCCAGGGAAATGACGTCAGTTGCTCTCCCCTTGTCTATTGATGTTGTGACTTTCTCATAGAAGGCCACCAGGTTTGTCAGGCAAGATTTGCCCTTGGTGAAGCCGTGTTAATTGTACCCAATCATCTTTTTGTTATTCTTCTGCCTCAGCAGTGCCTCCAGGAGGATCTGCTCCATAATCTTACCAGGCACAGAGGTGAGACTGACTGGCCTATAATTCCCTGGTTCCTCCTTCTTTCCCTTTTTGAAAATGGGGATTCTGTTTCCCCTTTTCCAGTCAGTGGGGACTTCACCAGACTGCCATGACTTTTGGAATATAATAGACAGCAGTTTATCAACCTCATCCGCCAGTTCCTTCAGTACCCAAGGGTGTGTCCCGTCAGGTCCCATGGATTTGTTCCCTTTCAGGTTCATCGGATGGTTAAGGACCTGATCCTCACTTACGATGGGCAGTTCTGTCCAACCCCTGCCATTGTCTTCTGTGACGCTGGGAGTGTGGCTGGATCCCTTGCCAGTGAAGAGTGAGGAAAAGAAGTCGTTGAGAACCTCGGCCTTCTCCATATCGCTTGTCACCAGCCACCACTTGTCACCCATCACTTGTTTTCCAAGTTGCTCTTCCATGCGGATGATGTGGGAAGGGAGATGCAATGACATGTGCAGAATGACAGTACGACACCTCCCAGGCTCCCAGGTGGGGACGAGGAGGCCATCAGGCTCTTGTACTCCTTACAGGCATCAGTGGCAGAGATAACAGTCACAGACACGGAGATTAAGACCTTGGATCTCTTGGGGGCTTCTCACATTTCAACAGCCCTACACTGTTGAAACCACCACAGGCTGTCCTACTGTGTTCCACACCTGGGCATGTTTCCCTGCAGGCTGCAGACATCTACCCTGCTTCTCCACCTTGCTCTCACCTGAGCAACTCACGAAGCTTTATGAAGTCTTGCCGTCCTTCCAGGATATTTCTTTAAACACAAAGCCACGGGCTGATCCACATTCTTTCTGGATGGCCTGCTTTTCCACAGCACTGCCCTTGGAGTGACATTTCTTTCTCCCATTTCCTGTTTAAACCTCTGTTGTGGTTTTGCCTCAGAGGGCAACAAAGAACCACGTGCCGCTTGCTCAGCTCTTCCCAATACAGGAAGAATCAGAAGAAAAAGGCAAAGACTCTGGGGTTGAGACAAGGGCAGTTTAACCGAACAGCAAAGGGAACAAGCAAAACAACAACAATAACACGGACAGAGGAATACACACACGTGGTTATGAAACCGCCGCTCACCGACCAGACCCGGGACGCCTCAGCCTGCTCCAAGAGGGGTCTCCCTGCCCCCTTACCCTGGCATTTCAAGGTGGGCATGGATCACGTGGTATGGAATACCAGAGAAAATTAACCCTCTCCCCGCCGGAACCAGGACATTATCCACCCCTTATTCCATACCATCTATGCCATGCCCAGATCTTACAGGTCCCAATGAATTGCCACCCCTTTCCCTGTCATATATATATATATACACATACATATTCATGCA
>WNMW01000115.1:0-60389 GCA_009819605.1 Sterna hirundo | reverse complement strand
CATTGATAAAGATATTAAAAACAAAACTGGCCCCAAAACTGAGCCCTGAGGACACCACTGTGACCGGCCGCCAAGAGGATTTCACCCCATTAATCACAACCCTCTGGCACGGCCATCCAGCCAGTTTTTAACCCAGCAAAGAGTACACTTGTCTATGCCATGATTCGCCAGCTTCTCCAGGAGAATGATGTGGGAAACAGTGTCAAAGGCCTTACCAAAGTCCAAATAGACAACATCCACAGCCTTCCCCGCATCCAGAAGGCGGGTCACATGGTCATAGAAAGAGATCAGGTTGGTTAAGCAGGACGTCCCTTTCCTAAACCCATGCTGGCTGGCCCTGATCCCTTGGCCGCCCTGCACTTGCCGTGAGAGCTCACTCAAGATGATCCTTTCCATGATCTTTCCTGGTACCGAGGTCAGGCTGACAGGCCTGTAGTTCCTCGGATCCTCCTTCCGACCTTTCTTGTAGATGGGCGTCACATTAGCCACCCTCCAGTCATCTGGTACCTGCCCCATTGACCAGGATTATTGATAAATGACGGAGAGAGGCTTGGTGAGCTCTCCCGCCAGCTCCCTGAGTACTCTTGGGTGAATCCCATCCGGCCCCATAGACTTATGTGCATCTGGGTGCAGAAGCAGATCATTGACTACTTCCTCCTGGATTACGGGTGGGTCATTCTGCTCTCCATCCTTATCTTCCAGCTCAGGAGGCTGAGCACCCTGGGGATAGCTGGTCTGACTATTGAAGACAGAGGCAAAATAGGCATTAAGTATCTCAGCCTTCTCCTCGTCCTTGGTTACAACTCTCCCCGCCGCATCCAGTAAGGGAGATTCTCCCTGCCTCTCTTTTTGTTGATGTATTTATAGAAATATTTTTTGTTGTCCTTAATAGTAGTGGCCAAGTTGAGCTCCAGCTAGGCTTTTGCCTTCCTAACTTTCTCTCTGTATAACCTAACGAGATCTCTGTACTCCCCCTGAGTTGCCTGTCCCTTCTTCCACAGGTGGTAAACCCTCCTTTTATTCCTAAGTCCCATCAGAAGTTCCTTATTCATCCAGGCTGGCCATTTTCCCGCCCTTTAGACTTGCGACACTTGGGGACAGCCTGCTCCTCGGCCTTTAAGATTTCCTTCTTGAAGAGTGTCCAGCCTTCCTGGACCCCTTTGCCCTTCAGGACTGTCTCCCAAGGGACTCTCTCAACCAGTGTCCTGAACAAGCCAAAGTCCGCCCTCCGGAAGTCCAAGGTGGAGGTTTTGCTAACCCCCATCCTTACATCACTACGAATTGAAAACTTGACCATTTCATGATCACTAAACCCAAGTCGACCTCTGACCACCACATCTCCCACTGGTCCTTCTCTGTTTGTCAACAGTAGGTCTAGCAATGGACCTCCCCTGGTAGGCTCCCCTACCAGTTGTGTCAGGAAATTCTCTTCCATGCACTTGAGGAACCTCCTAGGCTGCCTGCTCTCTGCTGTGTTATATTTCCAGCAGATACTCAGCAGGTTGAAGTTCCCAACCAGAACAAGGGCTGGCGATTGCGAGACTTCAGCCAGACTTCATGTTGGACAGAGCCAGTTCCAGACGACTCCAAGACCCACTGCTGTCCAAAGCTGAACCAGTCAGCTACAGTGGTAGCATCTCTGGGATAACATGTTTAAGAAAGGGCAAAAACTGATGTACAACAGCAGCTGAGACAGGAGTGATAATATGTGAGGGAAACAAATAAGCAGACACCAAGGTCAGTGAGGAAGGAGGAAAAGGAAGTGCATCCAGGCATCGGAGCAGAGATTCCCCTGCAGCCTGTGGTGAAGACCCTGCAGCATGAGCTTTCCACGGGATCACAGCTTCCCTCAGGGCACACCCATCTGTTGGGGTGTGGGGTCATCCACAGGCTGGAGAGTGGTTATCTGATCCACTGTAGACCTCTGTGGGCTACAGGGGGACCATCTGTGTCACCATGGTCTTCACAATGGGTCTGTCTTGGAGCTGTCTGAAACTGGCTCTGTCCAGCATGGGGACAGCTTCTGGCAGCTTCTCACAGAAGCCACCCCTGTACATCCCCTGCTACCAACACCTTGCCACATAAACCCAATACACGGGTACAGGACCACACAAGGCTACAAGGTACAGGACCACATTGGTCTAAAAGAGATTTGCCCAAAACCTTGTAAATGTGAATAATATTGCAACACTTGACATAGTGGTCATGGAGAGGCTGGCAAAATTGAGTTGCTGCAGACACAGATATAGTGAAACTTCTCACATATAATCACTTTTGAGTACCTAAGTTTAATTGTCTTACATAAATGTGCCCAGGTGTATTATGAGGATTAAGTTCAGTTAGCACATGTGTACTGCTTTTCAGGAACCCCTAAAGTTTCCAAGACATCTTCGTAACACTGGCAAAGATGACATAGGACATATGGAAAAAATTACATTTTCCTTGAGTGGCAGCTGGAGATTAAATGGGATTATCTTAGATCATCTAAAATCGCACTAGAACACTCTCTTCAGATAACTGAATAACACCCTGGAGATACACTCAGTGCCTACAGAGAAATTGGACTCACACTAAAGTAGGTAATGACATATGGCCATCTAGAATAGAATAGAATATAATAGAATAGAATAGAATAGAATAGAATAGAATAGAATAAAATAATAATTTCAGTTGGAAAGGACCTACAATGATCGCCTAGTCCAACTGCCTGACCACTTCATGGCTGATGACAAGTTAAAGCATGTTATAGAGGCCATTGTCCAAATGCCTCTTAAACACTGACAGACACGGGCAATGACCACCTCTCTAGGAAACCTCTTCCAGAGTTTGACCACCCTCCTCGTAAAGAAATGTTGCCTAAGTCAAGTCTGAACCTCCCCTGACACAGCTTTGAACCGTTCCCACATGTCCTGTCACTGGATACCAGGCAGAAGAGATCAGCAATTCTCTCTCTCCCTGTGGAGAATTCCCCTCCTCAGGAACCTGTAGAGAGCAATGAGGTCACCCCTCAGCCTCCTTTTCTCCAAACTAGACAAGTCCAAAGTCCTTAGCAACCCCTCATAGGACATACCTTCCAGCCCTTTTAACCAGCTTTGTTTCCCACCTCTGGAAGCATTCAAGGACCTTCACATCCTTCTTAAATTGTGGGGACCAGAACTGCATACAAAGCTCAAGGTGAGGCCACACAGACGCTAAATACAGCAGGATAATCACCTCTTTCGACTGGCTGCTTATGCTGTGTTTGATGCACCCCAGACTTTGGTTTGCCCTCTTGGCTGCCAGGGCACACTGTTGACTCCCACTGAGCCTGCTGCCAACCAGCACCCCCAGATCCCTTTCTGCAGGGCTGCTCTCCAGCCCTCCTCTCCCGTTTATGCTTGTGCCCATCATCCATCCCAGGTGCAGAATCTGTCATTTGGATTTGTTAAATTTCATGCCATTGATGAGTGCCCAATGCTCCAACCTATCTAGAGCCCTCGGCAATGCCTTTTGTCCCCACTTTAGTATCGTCAGCAAATTTGTTAACGGTGCATTCAACTCCTGCATCCAGACTGTTGATAAATACGTTGAACAGAACTGGCCCTAAAATTGAGCCCTAAGGAGCACCACTTGTTACTGGTCACTGGATTTCACTGTACTCCACTGATTGCACTGGTTGGATCCCCATCATCTGCCAAATGGCAGGTTAGGCATTTAGGGCCCAATAGGTAGAAATCAGCAGCTACTGCCCTCTAATATATCCTATAGCATTTGAAATCATTACACACGCCAACAGATACAACTCAACACTTCAGAAATTTCCAAAACCTTCTGTAGTTACAGCTTGAGGCTAGAGAAGAAACCATGGAGCATCTCAAATGGCACCTGATCCCTTTCACATTGCGATACACAGCATCACGTGTCCCATCTGTTTTCCCTAATGTGCAATCAGGTATGTATGGATATGCTTTCAGGGACTGCATCTTTGATCAGTTATGGGTCAGTTTGACCACAGTGGATTTTCCTGTCATTCAGTGCTGTGAGCTACAGTGTAACAGGGAGAGGTAAACATAACCAGAAAATTATTTAATCCGAATACTAAGTTCCTATCAAAAAAATTATTAACTTCAATTTCTAGAGTTGCCAATTTCTGCTTATCATACTTCTGCTACCTATGGTGCTGGTTCATTACAATACCAGTAAGAAAGGCACTCACACTCTGTAAAGTATCACTTGAAATGCCACTTATTGGAGCTAACACTATAATGAAAAACAAGTTGGTATAGAAAATCCTACATCCTTCCAGATGCTGTGAACCCTGAGTTGTACAGCATCAAGCAGACCTCTGATCAGGGAACAGTATGCTGTGCAGATACGTCTGTGGAAATGTTACCCACTTTTGGTCATGCGAGCTATTATAGGGAACAATTGTTTCCTTAAAAGGGACCAATTCTATCCAGCATTCCTACTGTCAAACAGAAAGGATGTTAACATAAGAAGTTCTTTCTGCACATTTAGGTAAAGGCAAAGACACACAAGTGGAATAATCACAGGTACCAAGTGGGAGCTGATTGCAGGCTATACTGTTAAATTCAACTGGCAAAGTTTATCCTGCAGCCAATCGATATGCACAGCGTAACAAAGGTCTGAAGACCGAGCTATACAAGCAGCAAAGCATATGCCTGGGCCTACTCTGGTAAAATGTTATGTGGATCGCTAATTCCTCAGTGTGTGATGGTCTTCAAGTCAAGTTTACTACACACTACTATGTGCCAAAGACAAGGTAGTGTGAAGATACTATTTATACAAGTAGTATAAATACAACAAGAATAACATTTTCTGTATATACTAAGATTTTGATAGAATAAGGATGTCAGCCTATTTTTTGAAAGGTGTTTTAGCTCTCTTTAACTGTGTCTTTAGGGATTTGGCCAACTGATTTTCAATGATATCCAACGTTCCTACATGGTTTTGAAAATTATAAATCTAGGTTTTAGGGTTTTTAAAAGGAAATTATCCATCAGCCAAGGTTCTTGTATGACTTATTATATTGCTATTGTAGCAGAATAATTTACAGCCAGGTGTAGTTCAGTCATCCAAGCATCCTCATGAATAGGAAGGAGGCATTTCCACATAGAAAAAATGATACGATTTCTTCCTTGCCAGACTTCAGTGTAGCGAGACAGTGATGACCGAGTCAGCAATGAACAAGCTGTACTGCATTTCAAGAAGGAAACTTTTCACTGCTGTCCTTGTTTGCTGTATCCGTAGCCTAGGAGCTTACTGGTGTGCAGAGCGCTTGTGCCTATGGTCTTTCTCAGAATCTCTTTCACCTCCTTGTTCCTCAGACAATAGATTAGAGGGTTCAGTGCTGGAGTGAATACAGCATAAAAGACAGACACTATTTTGTTGAGGTTGAATGGATGTATCCTCCTGGGCCTGGCATACATGAAGAGAGTGGCTGAGAAAAAGATAATGACTACAGTGAAATGGGATGTACAAGTGGAAAAGGCTTTTCTCCTTCCCTGGGATGAAGGCATACACAAGATAGTTGACAAGATACAGCAGTAAGAGAAAACAATGATTAAGAGAGGTATGAGCAGGATCACCAAGGCTAATACAAAGTCCACTGTTTCTGCAAGGGACATGTCAGTGCAAGAAAGATTCAGGACTGGAGAGATGTCACAAAAGAAGTGGTTTATGATTTGTGGACCACAAAATGTGAGGCGTGAAATAAAAGACACTTTGACCAAGGAAATGGAAAAGCCTCCTGCCCATGACAGAATCGACAGCTGAAAGCACAACTTGTGGGTCATGATGGTTGGGTAGTGCAGGGGATGGCAGACAGCCAAGTAGCGGTCATAGGCCATTACAGCCAAGAGGACACATTCAGTGCACATAAGGGAGATAAAGAAGTATAACTGGGTCATGCAACCAGAGAAAGAGATGGTCATGCTCTGTGACCAGAATCCAAACAGAAGCCTAGGCAATGTTACAGAGATGTACCAAATCTCCAGGAAGGACAAGTTCCCCAGGAAATAATACATGGGCTTTTGGAGGTGACGGTTCCTTTTCACCACAAAGATGATGATTGCATTCTCAGTGATTGTTACCATGTAGGTGACCAGAAAGACCAGGTAAAGTAAGGTTTGGATCTGAAGCCCATAGGAAAATCCCAGAAGAATGAACTCATTGATAGCAGTTTGGTTCTTCATTCCATATTGGGTGACCACAGCTATCCCTGCAGGTTTCAAAGCAGAAGAAAAAGCAAATGTTAGGTTCCACAAAAGCAAGTTTGTGTGAAGAATTAAGGGCACTTAGCAAACTGTTTCCTGTGGAATCTTTTTATAAAGTAGAACCAACATTTCTTACAAGAAAGAAAGGAAGAGAGAGACACATGTTTTTGTTTCCAATGACTTGGTAGTTTGCTTTCAGTAGCAGCACTGGAAAAACAAATGTAAACTTGGCAAAAAAATCTCCAGAACACCTCTGTAATGCATACTATTTTCCTATAGATTGGAGTATGGAAGAACACAGAGACTCTGGCTGATGACATTCCCATTGCTGAAAACAGTATCACAAAAGTTCTGGTAGTGTACAGACAAAAAAGGCTAAAAACATAGATGTAATAATAAATGAACATATAGTTTTGATAATGTTGGGCTTTCTTCATTTCTGATTAGGAAATTATCCATCTCTGTATTTTTCAGTGGCAGTGGTGAGGTTTATCGGAAGAGATTGCATGTTTCTATTAACTGTTTTGTTCTAGATTCCTTCTATAATCAATCAATATTTTCTTAATTAATTGAGCCTAGAGTATAATACTGTCTTTAGATATATGTCCTTCCAAAACACAGCACGTGTTTACACTCTAGAAATGCCTATTTCTCATCATGGACATTTTAGTGATCCTTGACTGACCCTGAAGTAGTTGTCTGTACCGTAAATTATTTAAGATGGAGGAGGTGAGGTTTATTCTTACTACTTTTAAGGGAAATGAGAGCAAATGATGAACATATAAATATACCTCATTCCATTCTACTTACTCTTAGATTTTATAGCTCATTAATATATGCATATTTGCGTATGCATGAGATAAAAATATGTCTGTACAGAAGATGTGTTAGTCTATTCAGAACTGTAACATACTCTTTAGCTATTCTCTTTTATCAACGACTTGAACATGTGTGGTCCTTTGACTAATTAAGGGATGACAAATTTGACCGAAGACAAGGAACAAAGCTTTGGCAGCTTCTTTCTCCAAATATGAAAACAGAATATTTTCAGGAAATCATAGAATCATAGAATGTGTTGGGTTGGAAGAGACCTTTAAAGGTCATCTAGTCCAACCCCCTGCAGTCAGCAGGGACATCTTCAACTAGATCAGGTTGCTCAGAGCCTCATCAGCCTGGCCTTGAATGTCCCCAGGGATGGGGCCTCCACCACCTCTCTGGGCAACTGGGCCGTGTCTCACCACCCTCAGCGTAAGAACTTCTTCCTAATGTCTCATCTAAACCTGCCCTGCTCCAGTTTAAAGCCATTGCCCCTCGTTCTATTGCTACATGCCCTTGCAAACAGACCCTCCCCAGCTTTCCTGTAGGCCCCCTTCAGGGACTGAAAGGCTGCTATAAGGTCTCCCTGGAGCCTTCTCTTCTCCAGGCTGAACAACCCCAACTCTCTCAGCCTGTCCTCATAGGAGAGGGGCTCCAGCTTGATCATCTTCGTAGCCCTCCTCTGGACGTGCTGCAACAGGTCCATGTCCTTGTTCTGAGGATGCCAGAGCTAGACACAGTACTCCAGGTGGGGTCTCAAGACAGCAGAGTAGAGGGGCAGAATCACCTCTCATCTGCTGGCCACAGTTCTTTTGATGCAGCCCAGGATGCGATTGGCCACCTGGGCTGCAAGCACACATTGTTGGCTCATGCCCAGGTTTTCATCCACCAGTACCCCCAAGTCCTTTTCCGCAGGGCTGCTCTCTATCACATCATCCCCCAGCCTGTATTGATAATGAAGATTGTCCCGACCCAAGTGCAGGACCTTGCACTTGGCCTTGTTGAACTTCATGAGGTTTGCTCGCGTCCACCTCTCAAGCCTGTCCAGGTCCCTCTGGATGACATCCCGTCCCTCCTGCCTGTCAACTGCACCACTCAGCTTGGTGTCATCTGCAAACTTGCTGAGGGTGCACCTGATCCCACTGTCTGTCATTGATGAAGATATTGAACAGCACTGGTCCCAGTATGGATCCCTGAGGGACACCACTTGTCACCCCTCTCCATCTGGACATCAAGCCATTGAGCACTACCCTCTGGATGTGACCATCTGGCCAGTTTCTTATCCACCGAACAATCTTGGCAAGCAGGATACTTTTTTGATACCTTTTGTCCATCCAAAAGGAAAAAAAATCCCTTTCCACAGAACAAGTCCTGGTTAAGATCCATGATGCAGAGGAGACCCTAAGCAAATAAATATTCCCCATAGAGAACAGCAGTGACTGTCTAAAGCTCAGTGAAGAGTCAAAAAGGAACAAGAGATCACCAATCATCTACCCTCGCATTCAGCCTCTACAGTGTTCCTTCTATCCTGTCTTTACTATTCATGCCTTCCTAATGAACTTAAAAAAAGACCTGTACATCTCCAATTAGAAAAGTCATTAATAAAAAAAGCATAGACACTGATGTGATACACATCAGTGGATATTTTTGTATTTACAAAACACACTGGGTATTTTTGTATTTACAAGGAAAACCAAAAGAATGTACAAATCAAGGTAAGGAATGGCAAGCCAGGAAAAAAATTGCCTTTTTTTTAATAAGGAAATTTAATTGAAAGACTTGATGCATTTTGCTATTATTTTTAACTTGCAGGTATATTCCCTCATTATACATCTGTCACTTTACATGATGAAGTGTATGGTATGGGATAATCAAGAAGAACTGATTTTTTAAGCATTCAACCCAGTAATTTACATTGCAATGGATATGTGATTTCCTGGTTTATTTATCTGTTACTGCAAGACAACATTAAAACCTACTTACCAATTCAGGATTTCCAGGTATGCATGTGGCCTTTAAACTCTTGTAATGAGCAGTGGAGCAGATCTATTTTTTTCTAACCTGCCTGAAAGGTTGCTCTTTAAAGGACTCAGTGTCTTTTTCTGGGAAAGCTTCTCTTGTACAAAAAAGCCTGAGCTAATAAAGTCATCTGCCAATTAAAGAAACGAAAGGGGAGAGGAAGCTTATTATCTCTAATTATCTCCAATAATTATCTCCAGATGACAATTTATATGTATAAGTCTATGTAGTAGAAACAGAGTATGAAATGACATCAAGGGAATAAAGACCATAACAGAAACTATACCTGCCATGCTTTGTACAGAATAACACGTGTCTTTTCTCTAAAATGTATTAGAAAGACAAAACTAGATAGAAATTACATTTGCTAATTTTTTTTTTTAATTCTGCAGTTTTATTTTGAATGAAAATAGACATTTTGATAATTATATTTTTTCTTTTTTAGAAAAACTCCTTCAGTTTACACATCTAAACATTAAATGCAGGGACTGGTTCATGTTTGTGGCATAATTACTAAATTGACCAAAAAGTACAAAGGTACGGCATTGTTCACACATCAAGGAAAATCATACAATCAAGACGCTTCTGAGGTAGAATACAGCCGCAGCCAGCACACGAAGAATGCAACATCTACGATTCCCTGTACCAGGTGAAATTACCCGAGGAACGGAATGGCGCGATGGCGTCATGGCCTTTTCTTGCGGTGTACAGCAGGTACGGGAACGAGATGGTACTGAGAGTAAGCGGCCTATATGCTACTCGGAGCCAACATTTTGCCAAACTTTGATGAAATGCTGTCCTTTGTGTGAACTTTGCTCATTATAATGTCATTATAATACCAAACACACCTCCATCCCGAAGGCTACCCGCCTCCAAGGTGCGACCACTCCTCTTAGTCTGCGCCCTGAATTTCTCGTGAACTATACCTTTAATTGTGAAGCGAGAAAAATTTACACCAATCATGATAAAGTTACGTATGACTAAAGTCACTCAAACTCCACCTCGAAGAGATCAAAGAGTATAAAATAGCCTAAGAGAGGGGGGATACCCAGGGAAGACACCATCATCACTGACTTCTGGGATCAGTCGATGGGCTGGACCTCTCTTCCCCCCCATAGGGACGCCTTTGGGTAAGATCTAGCTAGAGAACTTAGAGAGACTCTCTTTTCTGTCTCTGTAACTTTGTCGCGCACTTTGTATATGTAACAATACTTTCATTTGCACGTGCTTTGCAGACAGTTTATTTATCACCGGCAATCCTAAGAACCCGTATATCTGTTGTTTAAATAAACTGCACTGTTTAAGTAGCTAGTCGTTTCGTTTCTCACTGAACGCGACCAAAGACTTGAGAGTGGCCGTGCTAGTTCAGGAGCACGACTAGACTGAAGGTGCAGTCCACTATTAGTGAATCCAAATCGTAAGAGTTTAATACATATTAAACGCGATTGGACTGATAGTGCGAATTGGGCATCACTCAGAATTTAAACCCAGCCGCACCTGGCCTCCCACCTCGGTGAGGAGTGTTAGAACGCAAGGGGGTTTATCTTCTGCCAAAACCGTTTTGCCCCCCCCCCCCACGCAACAATGTTTAAGAGATCTAAATAAAGACATCTGTGTAAATGTGTCTACCATAAGTATTTGGAATGCAGATTTTATTTTCTAGACAGGCACTCAATGTCATCTTAAATGTCATTGTATCTATCTAATCACAAAACGGCCTCCAGAGATTATGACATATTATAGTATATACTGTATACATATATAGAGAGAGTATATATATAGTATATATACTATCACATGTCAGTATGTATACTAATGTCAGGTACAGCACAGCTTCCTTTGAAAGAAAAAAACAGGAAAATATACAGAGAAATATCCTTGTATTCTAATAAAGTTCCCATTGTAAAAACTGAAGAACCAGGAGTATGGAATGCATTACAGACAGAAGACGACTCACAACTAAGATGTCATCGGATGTATTGGATGTGTCACTACAAAAACTGACATCACTCAATTTCCTTTCTTTTCTGGTCATGTTTATTCTTCCTTCTAGAGAGGCTGTTACATCTTTGATGGTACTCTCCTAAATAATACCAAGGTACAGCACAGCTAGTCAAAGCACCTGGCAACAGGAAATTTCATTTAGAAAAACTAAACACAAACCAAAACAAAACATTCTTTGCTGGACCAATTACTCTGCCTATATGAAAAAACAGTGAGAGATGGAAAGGTAACACCGAACACTTAGTTTTCACTTGAAACAATCTATATTGCAAAGCTTTGAGTATGATTAATAAAATAAGTAAATGATCAATTGTAATTCTTCCCCAATTGATTATTTTTTTTAATACAAAGTGTTATTCTATCAAAGAAAAACTGGTGTGGCATTGTTTATGAATTCTGTCTATCAAAGATTTTTACTGTACTGTAATTTTTTCTCTCTTGTAAATGTTTTTTTCCATTAAAAAATTCCAGGGATTCAAACAAAATTTAAAGTTTGATGGATCAGCCTGCAGTTTCCAAGATTGTCCTTCTTGCCCATTTTGAGGATGGATGCAATAATTGCATTTTGAAGGCTTTGCAGACTTCCCCTCATTCCATGAGCTTTCAAAGAGAGCATTGTTAATTAAATGAAGCTATTTGCAACCACGTTCAATAAAAGTGAAGTAAAGCAGTCTTTTTACAAAAGTTTATCTGTTAGAATGAGTTAGGTCTAGTTGGTATAACTGACAGCATTAGTATGTGAAGTATAACTGAATTTTGCCTTAATAGAATTAGACAAAATACGATTATCCACCTCTCCCAAATAGTAAAATAGCTTAGTGTGCTCAAGCAAATGCAGAGCCTAACTATTGAAACAAGGTATTAATCACAAAGGAATGCAAAAGCTCTTTGGAAGTACATAGGACAAATAGATTGTGAAAGCCAATAATGGTGACAGTATACCAGAAAGCACCGGTACAACTCATGATCACAGGCCCTTGTTCTCATGGGGGACTTCAACCACCCTGGTGTTTTCTGGAAAGGCAACACAGCCAGGCACGCATAGTCCAGGAGGTTTTTGCAGAGCATTGATCATAACTATTTGCCATAGGTGGTGGGGCAACCAATGAGGAGAAATGCGCCGCTGGACTTTGTGCTGACACAAAAAAAAAGGACTACTTGGGGATGTGAAGGCTGGGAGTAGCCTTGGCTGCAGTGACCATGAGATGGTGGAATTCAGGATCCTGTGTGGAAGAAGGAGGGCTGTCCTGGTTTGAGGTCAAACATGTCGATTGCAGCTTCTGCGCGATGCGTTGTAGTGCTGCTTGCTGCACCGGCGTTAAAGTGACTCTATCCGCTGGATGATTGCCTCTCAGCAATTCTGTCAAGGGGGCAATGTCAGTGTTTGAGATGCCTACGCAGTTGCGCACCCATTGAACGTCTCCTAACAGTGTCTGGACATCAGTTAAAGTGCGCAACTGGGTAGCTATTTCCGTTTTTTGAGGTCGAATTTTGGAGTCTATAATAGACCAACCAAGATATCTCCAAGGAGGCATATGCTGCACTTTTTCAGGGGCAATGACAAGTCCTTTTTTTGACAATATGTTGGTGAGCTGTTGCAGAGATTCATCAGTAAAGGGCTCTTTTTGACAACAAAGAATGTCATCCATATAGTGATAGATGATTGTCTCTGGCCACTGACTCCGCAGTGGTTGCAATGCCCATGCCACATAAAGTTGACATAGCGTGGGTGAATTCTTCATCCCTTGTGGCAATACAATCCATTCATAACGGTCTGCAGGTGACGCTTTATTAACTGCTGGTACTGAAAAGGCAAATCGCTGAGTGTCTTGAGGATGCGAGGGAATGGTGAAGAAACAGTCTTTTAAATATTCGGTCGACGAGGGCAACGGCCGATAGAAAGGGACCGGAGTCGGCAGAAGAGGTGGCGCCGCGGGCGGAGCTGACAGCAGTGGGGGGGCGGTGCTGCAGGCGGAGCTGACGGAATTGGCAGGGGCGGTGCCGCGGCGGAGCTGACGAGATTGGCAGGGGCGGTGCCGCGGGTGGAGCTGACGAGATCGGCAGGGGCGGCGCCGCGGGCGGAGCTGACGAGATTGGCAGGGGCGGCGCCGTGGGCGGAGGTCTACACACCGCTCCTCCCAGATCGATAAGGTCAGCTGTGGCTTTTGTCTCCTCCCCCCCTGGAGTTTTTGGTCGCGGCACTTCCGTATGTCGGTTATTATCTGACTCTGACTTTGCCACGGCCACTTCCGGTTTCCCCGCATTTTGCAGGGGATCAGGCGACAAGTCCTTTCCCCGGTCAAATTTATCTCGAATCTCAGACACCGACCGACAGACTGTCCCGGTCATGCCTTTAACAGCGGGCAGGCCAAAAAACCGCGCAACAGGTCCCGGCTTACTCGGAGGTGGTGAGGCAGCGGCTCCTGGGCTTAACATGTGAGCTGCTGCACAGGCTACTTCCCGCTCCGCTTTCATGGCTTTTAAAGTCTCTAACACCGTATTCCACAGCCCCCGGACGGCTTTTATTTCTTTTTCATCTTTTTCGTCTCCTTCAATTATTTTATACCACATTGTCTCTCCAAATTCCCGCCATTCCGAAACGGAAAACAAGAGATGTGTGTCAGAAAAATGACCCAATCTCTGTCCCAATTTAATCAGTTTAAGCAATAGTTTCGCTGGTGTCTCAGTCCCTCTCTTACAGAGGATTCCAGCAAGTAGCGTGGCTGCAGCTTCTGTTTCCGTAGCTGAGCCTGGGAGGTGAAGCAGTTTCGCTGGTGTTTCAGTCCTCTCTTAGAGAGGATCCCAGCGAGTAGCCGTGGCCGCAGCTTCTGTTTCCGTAGCTGAGCCTGGGGGGTGACGCAGTTTTGCTGGTATTTCAATCCTCTCTAAGAGAGGGATTGAAATACCAGCGAGTAGCCGTTGGCCGCAGCTTCTGTTTCCAGAGCTGCGCCTGGGAGGTGAGGAGCGACCTCACACCGTTGTCTGCTCCCGCTTATGCGGCCAAGCAGCACTTCTCCCAGCCGATGTTTCCCACTCCCCTCCTCTAGCTGCTTACCGCAGTCTCGGAGAAATCAGTCGCATCCTCTGCTACCAGATGTCGGAGTGGGAGCCGGACCCGAGTAACGATGAAATCTCAATATGAGTATGATCGTTCTCCCTTTATTCAAGTTTTCACAGCATATATATAGACAGACAGTGAAAGATACGCTGCAAAAGTGATTGGTTACAACCTATGTTTATGTAGCTAAAGACAGTTCATTGGCACACATTTGAAAGTTCGTTGGCACACATTTGAAAGTCCGTTGTACACTTCTCAGAGTTCGTTAGTACACTTCTCGAGAGTTCGTTGGTACACTTCTCGAGAGTTCGTTGGCGCACTTCTTGTGCCCACCCATCGCTACACAAGACAGCTTCTCCCCCTCTCCACAGATGTGGTTCTGCTTATCTTTGTTTACGGTTTTGTTACTTCTACTTTTTTCAGGACTTCAAGGAGAGCTCGCAGTCACATACAGGCCTGTAACTAAGGCTTCTCCTTGAGGCTCATATCAGAGGCTGGATTGTTCATCGCAATCAGATCATGTCCCTTCTCACTCAGCCATTCCTCCACAGTGCATATAGAACTTTTTTTTTTTTTCCACCCCATGTTGTTACAACTAATTAGGACGCTAAGTTTTGTCCCAGGGGCTTTCTGCTATTCTACTCTAGAATATTGTTGATATAGGAAAACATATGCTGCATTTATCCATCATTTAAGTCATTAATGAATATCTTGAACACTAGTATTCCCAGGAAATGTGCTGTATATGCTTTCTTTTTATAGACTTTCTATTTGGAGATTAAATATTTAGGAATGGTTACTAATTTTAGGGGACTAATTAAGACTCCTCAGCATAGGTATCTAATGACACTGGACCTAATTTCCAAATGTCCGAAGGTATCCAAAATAACTGCAAAGAGCTCGATGCATAACACAGGACCTACAGATTCCCATACTTCGAAATACATTTGAGATGAGAAAGGATACTGTAATAAACAGCCAGATTCCTTAAACAGAAATGGCACTTAT
Source organism: Sterna hirundo (assembly GCA_009819605.1). Taxonomy (NCBI): domain Eukaryota; kingdom Metazoa; phylum Chordata; class Aves; order Charadriiformes; family Laridae; genus Sterna; species Sterna hirundo. The sequence goes on along the minus strand of WNMW01000115.1, from coordinate 45,269 downwards.
TTTATTATAGGGACAAAGTCAATAAAGCAAAAGCACAGCGCTGGGTGCATGACTCAGATCAGAGGCACCCTTTTGGTTCTTGAAACACACCTTTTTATTTCCTAATCCCGGTCGAATTTTTCCCTCCCCTGTTTCCCATTGGTCAGGTACTCCAGGGTTCAGTCTGTCCGAGGCGCCTAAAATTCTTTCCGGATGTCATGCTTCTGTTTACTTCTCTTTATGCTGACTAGTTTATTTCTTTCCTTTTTGGTAAAAAATTGCTCACTGTCATTAGCCCTGGTTAAATGTTTGACTCCCCTTCTAGACACTAATCCAGTACGAATCAGTTCGTCCTTTTGTCTGTGTGATAAGAGATGTTCTACAGGCCTTTGCTGGAGCCTCTTTGTTTTAGTCATTCCCTTATCATGCACCTCTGATGGAAACGGCTTTTCTCCTCTGCAAAGCAATACCTGCCTTTCTTACACTTCTGGTAGGGTTGATTATCACCAATTCCCTGCTCCCATACCTCTGGTTCCTTCTGTTAATCATTTGTGGGGTCTTTTGGAGAAGTTCTTTTTTTTCTCTATGTTTTTCTTCATAGCTGCTGTTAGTTGTTATCTTTGAGGTTTCTCATGTTCCTAATTTACTAAAGGTTATTTATCCTTATAAATCAAATATTTATAGCCTTGTTATTACGGCAAAAGCCAACAATACCTTCACTATTTTTCACAGATACCCTCAGTATCTCTAATTCAGCTGTCCATCTATTTTTAGGTGTCTACTTCACTCCCCTAAATTTTATCTGGTTGCTCTTGGCAACTTCTCCTATTATATGGTTTTCAGCCATACAATATATATTGTATGTATATTTTCAACCTTTACTAGTAGGCTCATCTGTACAATCTTTCCTTACTTTATTTTAAGAAAGGTGTTATAAATGTGCTAAGGGTAAAACTGGTATGAATACTACCACTTCTCCAATACATCTGAGTAGTTACAATATGACAAATATTCACAATGGTGTTATGATCCGCAAGAGTAACAGCTTATTACATGAATAATATCAAATGGAATTGAACTTAACTCTTTGAGGAATTAAAGGCATTACATGGAAATTAATTTCCTGATGTACCATAAGACTATAAGCTATAGTATCTACTCGGCACAAAGGACTATCTAATACAGTTTCCTGTCTTTGAAAGTGGCCAAAATAATTTTCTAGGGAAAGGCATGGTAAGGGATAAACCTGTAGAGATACAAATATAGTGATACACTGTCTTTAATCTTTTTAGGTGCTTCACTCTCTCTTCTGACTAATGAGAGAGAAGAGATTACAAATCTACTCTTATTCAGCTCATTGTTAGATGCCTAAAATCAAGTGAGATGAACTCTTGTGGAATGGGTGCTGAACTTGAAGAAAAAAAGTGCTCAACAATTAATATAATTTTTCCAGAAAGTAACTCTATCTAAGTAAGCAACTTGCACATTCAATTAAACTTTCTTCAACCCATAGCTATCTGTCAGACTGCAGTTACAAAGCCTCTGCAACAGGATGAATGATTAGTAGTGGCTTCCTTGGTCCCATAAGACAGAAAACACATCACTCCAGAGAGTTCAATGGAATAGTCTCTAATAAAAGACAAGAGGAGGATAACAGAAAGTAAGAAAGCTATGTCACCTCATTTCACTGCAGTTCTTCTCATAGGATTTGCTCGTTCTTATTTGGATGGCTGGCTCAGGTAGATATTCCAATTGCTTTTATACTCAGTATGAAGAAAAAACGGTGTTCAGAGGTATGGTTCCCTGATGGGGCAGCAAATCACTCTCTACAAGTGCCTTGTTCTCTTCTTTGTTAATGTAAAGACATTATAGCCAACTAACTAGTTGTTATGACATGGTAACTACTTCACATTAGGAGAACAAACCCCATCTCTTAAACGAGAGATCAATCATAAATGAATTCTCAACTTCTTGCTCATCTCAAAAGTTGTAGAAAATAAAATAACTTAGTTTTAACTCTAGTGCGATTAAATCAACCTCTTATTTTAACTTCAGCTACAGTATCAGTGGATGCTTTCAGTATGAGTGTCCTGGTTTGAGGTAAAACAGAACCAATTTTCTGATTTGCAATTTTACTTTTTAGCTGGGCCTCTTCTAACTGCCTAAAGTCTGAAATTAACAGCATATTTTTCCAGACACTGTTCACTCTCCGAGTGATAAGAGCTGATTATACCAAAGAACAGTATGCGCAACGGCTCTTGCTTATACTTATTGCTATAACAACCAAGGTCAGCTAACTTCACGGTTTTGCCCTGTTAGAGGGTCAGAAGTGGAGAAGCGCAGAGGGGTCCCACCCGCAGGGAGGAGCGAACGGGACAGGTGACCCAAAACTGACCAACTGGGTATTCCACCCCATATGCATCACGCTCAGTATAAAAACTGAGGGATCAAAGGGGCGAAGGGGGCTCTGGCTCGTTTTTCTTCAATGGCCGACGCCTGCGAGGACCCTGTCTGTTCGTCTCCCTTTGATCCCGATTCGAGCACTCCTGACTCTAGTTCCGGAATTCAGCGCCTGTCCGTCGCTGACTCCAGTCTGGGACTTTTCCTGTGTCTGCTGGTGATGCGATCATCATCCTGGGAGCTGGATACGGTTTTGTATATATTGTATACATTTTTTTCTTTAATTTTTATTATTCTATTCTTATTTACTACTTTCTTATTTATTATTATTTTCATTAAAGTAGTTTAGTTCTTTTTCTAAACTCGTAAATGTCCTTATCTCTTCCTCTCCTCTCTGACTAGAGAGTGGGGGGGAAGGGCCACCTGTTGTTCTTCTTGGCCAATCCGGCCAAAACCACAACAATGAGTTAATAAAAAGGTCTTCTTTTCAGAATCCCTGGTGTTATTCCTTGGGCACCACATGAAAGTTGGGGGGATGCAGCATTCTTAAAGGGCAGAGTGTTTGAAAGGCACTCTCAAGGCAAAATTCTCTGGGGATAGAAGAAACAAAATAGCAACGTATTATCCCATCTTTTGTAAAATGCTTATTATTTCCTGTTCCACAATACTCTTAGTTTCTTTCACATGTGACTAAGATAGTAAGAATGTATTTAGGTTATAGAATTAAGGCTGAGTTAGGAATATGAAAGGTTATAAGCAATAAGGAGAGAGGTATGTGTTGACCTCCTTCTCAGCAGACAAGAGCAACGTGGAGAAGCCTTTTTTTCCTGGCAGTAAACTGCACATTTCTGTGTAAAATTTTTGGCTTAAAGATGAACTGAGAGGAAGGATATAAAAGAATAGTAACATAGCTTGGAGAAGGAGAGAGCTGGAGAGAGCTTTAAGTATTGTAGTGTTATAACTTCGAAAACATTTACTAATTTTTTTTTGTGTCTAAACAGATCACTTAAGAGAAGAAGACTGAAAGGAGGTATTACATGGTTCAAACTCAGATATCTATCATTAATTAATTTCCTTATTTATCTATCAATATGTCTGTTGATATATTTAATCACCTTACCTGCATTTCAATTATAACCTGTTCTAGACACGCATGTGGGACGTAAATGAATTCCACTGTTATTTTATTCTTATTTATAGGCAATTTGGAGTAGATATATGAATGGACATTTGTTATCTCATTATGCTATGTTTTGTACTGATAATCTCACTCAACAGTTTCCAATATGCATTTGCAGAGAGAAGAGAAGGATGAATAGCAAATACTTAATGACATCTTAAGAAAAAGAAGAAACTATTCTTTGCTTGGTGAGTACTCAACTTCTAAACAAAATAGCTCAGTGAATGTACATTTTGCAAGAACCATAAGTTCGGATTTCTTGGTATCAGGACAAGACAGTGCAGAACCACGCTTGCACATATATAGAACAAAGCAGAAGTGGACGGTCTTTGACATTGTATATGTAGCCAAATCCCTTTCCCTTTAACTCTGTAGTACTTTTAAAATACACACCAGCATATTTCCATAGCTCACACAAGTGTATTTCCATAGCTCTTTTTTGGTTTAAAAAGTTAAAACAAAAATGCTATCTTTTTGCAGACTACTTTTCTTTGTGGATAGCATCGTATATATTTTCTTTAAATTTAATGGAATAAATTCATCTAGTTTTTTAAAAATAACAAAATTAAAAATAACAAAATTAAAATTAAGCCCTTAAGAACACAATTTAAAGACGAAAAACAACAAAACAACTTTACTTATTACAACTTTACTTATTACTTATTTACAACTTTTACTTATTAAAAGATGGATGGATTCAACTTCATCTAAGTTTAAAGGTAACTGTATTGTAAATTGAGATAGAAAAACATTTCCAGATGTTTATTCCTTTCCAGTATCTTTAATGCTAACTAACATGTATCTGGAAACTGTAACTAGCACGTATAAGGAAAAATTCCATTTTTCTTTAAATCCAGATTTCTATGACTAACTTTTAAACAAGTCAAAAATAGGAAAAAATTTTATAACTAAGAACATGTACGTAACAAAACTTCCTGAAGACCAATGATTTTCCCATTTGCAGATTACGCAGACTGTGCCGGCAGCACCAGAACCCAAGAACTAGACACTTATTTAAATGAAAAGAAAGCTTTGCTCTGTTGTAGAATATCATATCTCTCCCTGTGGTAACCTTCAATTTTGTAGCCCCCGATCCTTTTCAGATCAAGTCCACGTGTACTCCTACTTGCCTTGGGTGCCCATACGTGTGACATGCTGGATCTGATTCTGCTTGGACTGTGGAGTGAGTTAGCCAGCTTTTCAGAATAGGAAACCCATGCCAAATGTGGAAGTGGTAAAAATGGGGAATTGACTCAAACTGCAGTTATGCCTCTTGACACCTAATAAGATTCAAGTGCATGGAGACACTTTGCGATGATATTCTGAGATAATTTAGTTCTGCATTCAGAGCTATGAACACCTATGTATTTGAGATGCATCACATCTGTGTCAGACATCTCTCAGGTTAAGTGACTAACAATAATCACAGGAGATTATCTCTAGGAGAGTACTATGCTTGGGATTCTGACTGCTTCTTCCCTATATAAGTTTCTTCATTTTACTGAAAAATGTAAGAAGGGCATGTTTGTACAGAAAACATCTCATGAGTGTTCTCTGCTTTAATATCCAACTATCTGATATTTGATCCGAATCATCATAAAAACAAAACAAAATTTAAAAAAACCCACCACCTAACAACACCCTATCTCCTCCCTCCCTCCCCCCGAAACATTCCATCCCCAAACTCCCACTTGCTGTAATTCGTCATGCAGGACCAAAACACATCAATATATATATATCTCACAGACCTCTGTGTCTGCAGGGGTTATACTGAAAGTATATGCTGTGGGAATTTGTGACCCTCAGCAGAATAAGAAAAATGCTAAATAGTAGAATTTCTGAGAACTGGAGGAGCCTTTAACTCAAAGTTTGTGCAGGACTGAGGTTATAAGCGAGGAAGCAAAGTCTAGGACCAATTACACAGACGTACTGGAATTCCTATGGTGTCCTCATGCTTGGTGGTGCGTTGCCTAATTTGTAATTCTGGATTGTCAGGATGAAGACAAACCACAAATCAGAGAAGCACATCTTCAGTCTCAGGCTCAGCTTTCAAGACGTCACTCCTTTGTGGAATCTGAAAGGTCCTGGTAAGAGGGCAAAATGAATAGGAATAGCAAGTGCCAGTTGGGCTCAATGGGGAAAAGGCCTATTTCAAACACTTTCTGCATACCTCTTCCAACCCCCCTGCTTCCTACATGGATTGAATTCTAACCTCACATTGACCTGCTACCTGGGAGACAATGCGATTTTGCGTATTCTGATTCCAGTGCTAACATCATGCATTTCCCTCCCCTTCAGGTCACATAGAGTAAATGGAAAACCAAACAAGTGGAACTGATTTCGTTCTCTTGGGACTTACAAGAGATCCACTCCTTCAAAGACTCCTATTCACTGTGTTTTTAATTATTTATCTAATCATTTTATTAGGAAATATAGTAATCATGATGGTCATAAGGACTGATTTCCACCTTCACTCTCCTATGTACTTCTTCCTCTTTCATTTAGCAGTTGTTGACATCTGTTATGCCACCACTGTTGTTCCAAAGATGCTGGTGAATTTCCTTGTGAAAGGAAGCATAACCATTGCTGTCAATGCTTGTATGACTCAAATGTTCTTCATATTCCTCTCAGCTGGGTCTGAAGTTTTTATGCTTTCAGTAATGGCATATGACCGATATGTGGCCATCTGTAATCCACTGAAGTATCAAGAGGCTATGAGCAAACATTTCTGTTATCAGCTGGTGGGGAGTGCATGGGCAATGGGTCTCTTATATTCAGTTTTAAACACAATTCCTGTGTTAAATATTCAATTCTGTGGGCACACAGAAATCAAACATTTCAGTTGTGAACTGCCCCCTCTCCTGTCTGCTGCTTGCAGTGGAACTTTTCTCAGTAAACTCATTCTTCTTTTTTCTGCTGTAATCTTTGGGTCCAGCTCCTTTTTGCTCACCCTCATCTCCTACATCTATATCATTGCCACCATCTTGAAGATACAGTCTGCAGAAGGGAGGCACAAAGCTTTCTCCACTTGCAGCTCCCACTTCATTGTAGTGGGGTTACTCTACGTAACTGCTCTGTTCCAATACACAAAACCCAAATCAGTCTCATCCATCATTCTAGATCAAGTGCTGTCCACCCAGTACAGCATCTTAACCCCCATGCTGAATCCTATCATCTACAGCCTGAAAAATAAAGATATGAAAACAGCCTTAGGCAGAATTCTAAAGAAACTGCAATTTGTGTAACCTCTGAGCTGTATATTTCAAATACATGTTCTTTAAAACATGGACTTAGAAGAAAATGACTTACTGGGATTCGCTGGTTGTGTATTCTAGGTTATGTGATAAAAAAACCTGTCCACATATTCACAAAGCAGCACAATGGCAGGAGGGGATGCCAAATAATACCCTGACCCAGCAGCTCCCATCACAAGGACAGCTACCAGCCCATCAGTGGTGCATCTCTACATGGAGTAGAGAGGTAACATGGAAGGCAAGGGAACCCAAATTACAGGCTCAGAAGAAGGAACACCCTATCCAGGCTCCTCTCAGGACTGTCACAGGAGGCTTTAACAGATCCATTCCAGGTGTGAAACCTATCACGATGAGTGAAGAGAAGTCAAGGCTGTAGCACTTTTTGGACCAATGGGAGTTACTGCCTAAGGCTGTGGGACACATTATGGGATGCAGGGGATCAGCATTTTGGGAATGCACAGGACTTACTCTAGATCTCTAAGGGAGGAACCAAAGGCAGAGAAAGTGGTGTACCTAGGTGATTTGGGAGAAACGTATGCGTGAAAATAGAGTGATAAGGGGATAAAAAGGGCTGGTTGCATGTAAACAAGAACTGGTCAGTATGCTGGTGTGGCCATGCCCTTCATCTGATCAGTGCAGTCTGTTCTATTTTCTTACTAAATTCCATTTCTAACTCTTTCCCTGGTGGGGGAGTCTATTCTCTGTGTACATGTGTGTATTCAGGTCTGGGGGCCAGCAACTGGAGTTAGACACAGGTCAGAGGGCCCATGTGCCTGGGTGCCAGCAACTGGACAGACAGAAAGTAGTGAAATCAAGTGCCAGACACTGAAGTGGGACACAGGCCAGAAGCCTTTGTGTCCACAGTGCCAGCAACTGCAGTGAGTGATGGTCTGGTGCCAGCAACTAGACTGGGGCGAGGGGTCAGACGCCCATGTGTTTATAGTGCTAGCAACTACAGTGAGTGCAGGTGTGCAAGCAAGCACCATATCTGAGGTCAAATTCTACAGGCCTACAGGAAGGATGGGGAGGGACTCTTGATCAGGCAGTGAAGCAATAGGACACGGGGTAACGGTTTAAAACTCAAAGAGGGTAGATTTAGATTGGATATCAGGAAGAAATTCTTGACTGTGAGGGTGGTGAGACACTGGAACAGGTTGCCCAGGGAAGCTGTCGATGCCCCATCCCTGGAGGGGTTCAAGGCCAGGCTGGATGAGGCTTCGAGCAGCCTTCTAGTGGGAGGTGTCCCTGCCCAGGGCAGGGGCGTTGGAACTAGATGATCTTTAAGGTCCCTTCCAACCCGAAACATTCTGTGATTCTGTGATTTACTCTCCATGTAATATTAATTCCCTTGAGGCAAATGACTGAACTGTCAACTATTTTAAGGACATATTGTTCCTGTAATGGAGTAGGGCTCCTTTAAATGAAGTTGAGCCAGAGCAGAATAGCTGTGACTTAAGTTTCTAGTTGTCGTGGTTTTGGCCAAATTGGCCAACGGCCGGAGACAGATGTTCCACCCCAGCCTCTCGTGGAAGGAGAGGAGTTTTAGAAGAAACTAAACTACTTTAATGAAATATTAATAATAAGATAAAAGGAAAATAATGAAATAGGTACAGTATATACAAACCCGTATGAAGCTCCCAGGATGGTGTCACTGTCAGGCACTGGGGAAGTCCCAGGCTGGACTCAGCGACGGGTGGGAACTGGGTTCCACAGCTGGAGTCAGGAACACACGGATCGGGATCAAAGGCAGATGAACAGACAGGGTCCTCCTCGGACATCAGCCACTAAAGGAAGAGAGCTGACCCTTTGATCCCTCAGCTTTTACACTGAGCATGGGGCAGATGGGATGGAATACCCTGTTGGTCAATTTTGGGTCACCCCCACAGGTGGGATCCCTCTACACTTTTCCACTTCTGACCCTCTAATGGGGCAAATAACAGAATTAGCTGACCTTGGTTGTTATAGCAATAAGTATAAGCAAGAGCCTCTCAGCGTACCATTCCTTGGCACAAACTGCATTATCACTCTGAACGAAACATTTCAGACACAACATGCTGTTAATTTCAGAGAGTTAGAAGAGGCCTAGCTCAGAAGTAAAATTAGAACAGAAAGTTGGTTCTGTTTTACCTCAAACCAGGACATTCCACCCTTATTCCATACCATTTGCGTCATGCTCAGATCACTAATACTTTATCTATCAAATCTATCCATATACCATATATACATAGAAACAGATATATGCAGTTTACTCAGTTATGATTTTATCTACAAAAGTCCACTAAGTCCATTTAGTCCATAACTGTAGAGTTTCATCTCTCATAGCAGAATCCCAGGGTAGGAAAGACGAATGAAATTCTCAGGGATGAATGAAATTCAGTGTGGTTCATGCCCATGGGTATCATGTCCATCTCAAAGAGTTGTGCTGGGCGTCACTTGATGAAGCTGGTTCAGGTTTCATCACCACTGTGTGGTCCTGAAAAACACTTATAGAACGCTGTTAGTATCCTATAACAATTAATATCATACAATTCAGAATTAAGTCTTCTCACCCAGGGTCAAATTTCCTTGAGGTACTCACTGAACTTCTCCATTATTCGCCATCACCCACCAAGTACATCCAGGTCTTTGAGCAAAAACAGTCCCACGAATGGGTTTGCCTTTCCCTGGGACAGGAAAAACCCAAACAGTTTTCCCTAACATATCCTTTCGTGCACCAGAGGGTCCTTATCCCCTTCTACTGTATGTAAAAGGTCTGATTGAGCAGGACCAGCTCGATTGATGGATCCCTGGTGTTAACTAACCAGGTAGCTTGTGTAAATGCTTGTCCCAGTTTTTAAAGGATCCACTACCCATTGTCTTCATGCTGGTTTTAACAATCCATTGTATCATTCAATTTTGCCAGAAGCTGATGCATGATAGGGGATGTGATATACCCACTCAATGCCATGTTCTTTTGCCCAAGCACTTAGAAGACTATTTTTGAAATGCATCCCATTGTCTGATCAATTCTTTCTGGAGTACCATGTCACCACAAGACTTGCTTTTCAAGGCCCAGGATGGTATTTCGGGCAGTAGCATGGGGTACGACGTAGGTTTCCAACCATCTGGTGCTTCCTTCTACCATAGTAAGCACATAGCACTTACCCTGGCAGGTTTAAGGGAGTGTGATGTAGTCAATTTGCCAGGCCTTCCTCAACCATCATCCCCCATACCACAAAGGTTTTAACCTTTCAGCTTGCTTGATTTCGGCACATGTTTCACAGTCATCGATAACCTGTGCAATAGCGTCCATGGTTAAATCCACCCCTCGGTCACGAGCCCATTTATATGTTGCATCTCTTCCTTGATGACCTGAAGTGTCATGGACCCACTGAGCTAAAAATAGTTCACCTTTATGTTCCCAGTCCAAATCTATCTGTAAAATCTTAGCATCTTGGTCCACTTGTTGATTGTTTCGATGTTTCTCAGTGGCTCGACTCATGGCTACGTGTGTATCTACATGGCGTGCTTTCACAACTAGTTTTCCTAGCTGGTCAGCAATATCTTGTCACAATTCAGTAGCCCAGATGGGTTTACCTCTGCGCTGCCAGTTGCTCTGCTTCCACTGCTGTAGCCACCCCCAGCGAGCATTGGCCACCATCCATGAGTCAGTGTAGAGATAGAGTATTGGCCACTTTTCTCGTTCAGCAATGTCTAGAGACAGCTGGACGGCTTTCACCTCTGCAAATTGACTCGATTCACCTTGTCCTTCAGTAGCTTCTGTGACCTGTTGTGTAGGACTCCATACAGCAGCTTTTCACCTTCGATGTTTTCCTACAATATGACAAGATCCATCAGTGAACAAGGCATACTGTTTCTCATTATCTGAGAGTTTATTATGTAGTGGGGCCTTCCTCAGCACGAGTTACCACCTCCTCAGGTGGCATTGTGAAGTCTTTGCCTTCAGGCCAGTTTGTGATCACTTGTACAATTCCTGGATGATTTGGGTGTCCTGTTTGAGCTCGCTGCGTGATTAAGGCAACCCACTTACTCCAGGTTGCATCAGTGGCATGATGAGTAGAAGGACCTTCACCCTTGAACATCCATCCCAGCACTGGTCATTGGGGAGCTGTGCTTTGGTACCAATTACCTCTGAAGCAGCTCTAACTCCTTCATACGCTGTCAAGATTTCTTTCTCAGTTGGGGTAGAGTTGGCCTCGGAGCCTTTGTATCCTCAACTCCAGAACCCTAGGGGTCGACCTCAAGTCTTCCCTGGTGCCTTCTGCCAGAGGCTCCAGGTAGGGCCATTGTCCCCAGCTGCAGTGTAGAGCACATTTTTAATGTCCCGTCCTGTTCGGACTGGTCCAAGGGCTACTGCATGCACAATCTCCTGTTTAATTTGGTCAAAGGCCTGTTACTGCTCAGGACCCCACGTAAAATCATTTCTCTTTCGAGTCACTTCATAGAGAGGTTTCACAATCTGACTATAACCTGGGATATGCATTCTCCATAAACCCACAACACCTAAAAAGGCTTGTGTTTCCTTTTTGCTCGTTGGTGGGGACGTAGATGTTATTTGTTAATCATCCATTGGGATTGGCACGACCATCTTGCCACTTGATTCCCAAGAACTGGATGTCTCTTGCAGGCCCCTTGACCTTACCTCTTTTTACAGCAAAACCTGCTTTCAGAAGAATCTTGATTATCTTCTTACCTTTCTTGAAAACAACTTCTGCTGTATTACCCCACACAATGATGTCATCAATGTATTGCGGTGTTCTGGAGCTCCACCCTTCTCCATGCAGTCTGGATTAGTCCTGGCAAACAGTAGGGCTGTTTCCACCCCGTGGCAGTCAATTCCAGGTGTACTGGACACCCCTCCAGGTGAAAGCAAACTGTGGCCTGCACTCTGCTGCTAAAGGAATAGAGAGGAATGCATTAGCAATGTCAATTGTAGCATACCACTTGGCTGCCTTTGACTCCGGTTCATACTGCAGTTCTAGCAGGTCTGGCACAGCAGCACTCAGTGGTGGTGTGACCTCATTCAGGCCAGGATAGTCTACTGTTAATCTCCGGTCTCCATCAGACTTCCACACTGGCCATATTGGCTGTTAAAGGTGAGCGAGTCTTGCTGATCACCCCTTGGGTCTCCAGATGACGAATCGGGCTCTGGATGGGAATCAGGGAGTCTTGGTTGGTGCGATACTGTCATCGATGCACCATGGAAGTAGCAATTGGAACCTGCTGTTCTTTAACCCTCAGCAGTCCCACCACAGAAGGGTCATCTGAAGGACCAGGTAAGGCAGACAGCTGTGTAATGTCCTCAGTCTCTACAGCTGCTGTACCAAAATCCCACCGATACCCTTTTGGGTCTTTGAAATACTCTCTTGAGGCAGTCTATGCCAGGGATGCACAGAGCAACCGGGCCAGTCACAATGGGGTGCTTCTCCCATTTATTCCCATTCAGGCTCACTTCAGCCTCTAATACAGTCAGTTCTTGAGATCTGCCTGTCACTCCAGAAATAGTGACAGATTTTGTCCCTTTATGATTCGATGGCAATAGGGTACACTGTGCACCCGTGTCCACAAGGGCTCTATACTTCTGTGGCTCTAATGTGCGAGGCCATTGAATCCACATAGTCCAATAAACTCAGTTATCCCTCTCCTCCTCCTGGCTGGAGGCAGGGCAACCCTAATGTTGAGGACAATATCTACAATTGACAGATGATTTCCTACCCAGACTGGAGAACTGCTTACATGGACTGGAGCAGCCATCCTCCTGAGAGAATTCTTTCTCCCACCTGCTTTACCTTCAACTCAAGCACTCATGCTGGTGGTACCAGGGTAGATTTTCTATCCCATTTACTCATGTCCTCTCCATAGTTGCAGAGGCAAAGACACAGGAAATCTTGGAGCGGGTCCTGTTTCTCTTGAATTGGTTTAGTAGGAGGGTGTTTTTTCTTAATGACTGCAACCTGGGTCTGTTCAGGGAAGAGTGGGATTCTTTCCCCTTCTTAGGCAGTTTTTCAAGCAGTTCATGAAGCAGTTTATAAGTTTTCTCATTTTGCTCAGTTATTGTCTTAGTCATTTTCTCCACTGTCTCAGCAATGGTCTTAGTTTGCTCAGCCATTGTCTCCACGGCTGCTACATGAAGGAGAGAGGACAGACTGTCTTCACACTGTGGCACCTTGTTGGCCACCTCATTTACAGTTGGTGTATCAGTATCAGATCCTCCCCAGACCATTGTTGACAATGTGTGGGAATAATTTGATGGTGCACTCCGCAAAAACTTTCTCAACAAAGATCATTTGCATGGCATTTCATCAGGGTGTATAATCACTTGCCAGTTACTATAAATCACCTCTCACACAGCCAGTTCTCTCAGGTGCTTAATACCTTTTTCCATGCTGGTCCATTTGCTCGGATGGCATTCGATGTCATCTTTAAAGTGGTACCTGCCCTTTACAGGTGCCAGCAGTCGCCTCCAGGGACTTAGGACGTCTGCCTTTCTCCCAATCGCTTTATCAATCCCTCCATCTTTGGGCAGGTTTCCCAACTGCCCAGCTTCTCTGCCGTCTAAACCTATGGTATCAGCTCCATTGTCCCGGCATCAGAGCAACCAGGAGACAAGTGTCTCCCCTTCATGACGACTGAAGTCCTTTCTTATATTTCGCAAATCCTTCATAGAAAAGGATGTAGTGATTATCTCTGCATCTGAGTCCGCATCCTGTGTTAATGCTGCCTGAGAAGGACCCTCTCCCGGATCTCCCCAGAGGAGCTCTCTCCCACGCCGTCTGCCTTGGGCTGCTCTCTGTCGCCAGAGGCGAGGGAACGAGGTGACTTTTTCTGTTTCCTGGTCACCGGGACAACTTGTGCCGGCTCTGCCGGAGTTGGGGCAGCGGCAGCGCTCGCTGCCGGGGCAGCCGGAGCCGTGACCGCGCTCCTTGCCGGGGCTGGAGCGGCCGGTGCCGCTGCGGGCGGGGAGGGCTGGCGATGCGGGCGGGGGGGGCGGGCGGCGGGGTGACTCTGATCGCGGGCTGCGGAGGGACGGGGCCGGCGGGGCCGGGGCGCGGCCGGTGTTGGGGCCGGTGCCGGGGCTTTTGCCAGAGCCTGGCGGGGGGGGCGGGCAGCCGCTGGCGCCGGTGTCGCTGTGGCCGGAGCCGTGGCCTTCGCTGGTACGGGCGGAGGCGTGGCTTTCGCCGGGGCCCGCCGGGAGGCAGCCGCTGTGGGCCTGGCCGATGCCGGGGCCCGCGTGGGAGCAGCCGGTGCCGCTCGGGCTGGTGTCGGGGCCGGTGCCGTTGTTTGCGCCTGCGCTGTGCCTCGGGCAGCGATCGGAGCTGTCTGAGTTCCTGCTGTAGCTTTCAGTGGGGGTGCCTGAACTCCCACCGCGGCTGTCGGTGGGGGGTGCCTGAGTTTCTGCTGTGGCTTTTGGCAGCGGGATGGTCTGAATTCCCGCTGTCTTTGGCCGTGGGGTCTGAGTGGCAACATCAGATGTCACATAAGACTCACTCCCGCACTGATATTTAACGATAAACCACCCCTGCAACACATTCAGGAAACCCAACGACAGAATCACGTACGAATGAAAGTGACATTCACTCCCTAAACAGCCCAAAGGTTTCTCATCCCCTAATTCTGTTACTGTCACTTTGGCATCTTCATCCAAGGGCAAAGTGAACTTTCCCCAGGCAAGACCAAGAGTGTAATTTGCAAAAGAATCCATACCGAAAGTGTAATTAGTAAAAGACTCCGTCACGAGATGCCCAAGATATGCAGGCAGAACTGTGATCCAAGCAAGTATTTTGTAAATCTGAGGGCAAATCCACACCAGAGCTCGCTTAAACCACCACATCCAAACACAAAGAATAAATCAACCATGCAATACGTTCGTCTAGTTAATCCCCATTGCATCTATTAACTTCGTACAAAACTCTCTAAGGACATGACACAAGATTTCATGTAAGAACGACATAATGTGAACTGTCTGTTCCCCCTGAACAAGTTGGAATTCAAACTATTCAGGCAATCTATCAGAGCTCCATTCATGCCCCACATTGGGCGCCAATAAATCTGTCACGGTTTTGGCCAAATTGGCCAATGGCTGGTGACAGATGCTCCTCCCCAACCTCTCGTGCACGGAGAGAAGGAGGAGAGATAAAGAGATTTAGGAGTTTAGAAGAAACTAAACTACTTTAATGAAATATTAATAATAAGATAAAAAGGAAAATAATGAAATAGGTACAGTATATACAAACCCGTATGAAGCTCCCAGGATGGTGTCACCGTCAGGCACTGGGGAAGTCCCAGGCTGGACTCAGTGATGGGTGGGAACTGGGTTCCACAGCTGGAGTCAGGAACACACGGATCGGGATCAAAGGCAGATGAACAGACAGGGTCCTCCTCGGACATCAGCCACTAAAGGAAGAGAGCTGACCCTTTGATCCCTCAGCTTTTACACTGAGCATGGGGCAGATGGGATGGAATACCCTGTTGGTCAATTTTGGGTCACCCCCACAGGTGGGATCCCTCTACACTTTTCCACTTCTGACCCTCTAATGGGGCAAATAACAGAATTAGCTGACCTTGGTTGTTATAGCAATAAGTATAAGCAAGTGACCCTAACAGAACCTATTATCAGGTATGCATTCCTGTGCCACCTGCTCTGGATGACCCTGCTGTGGCAGGGGGTTGGACTGGATGATCTCCAGAGGGCCCTTCCAAGCCTACCATTCTGTAATTCTGTGTGTATGCAATAGCTGTCTCATGGATTCATGATATGACGTGGTACTCATAAGCAATTTACTGGAAGTAGAAAGGGGACTCCAGAAGCAGGCAGTGATCAATTTTTCAGACACTTCTGGCCACCTTTTCTCAGCTGAATCGATTATGATTAGCTGGAGTTTGTCAGACTAATATTTACTAATATTTACATTTTATTCATTTATTTATTTGATGATGTTTCAGTAGAATCTCTGACATCTTTCCCTGTCTTGGTTCCCCTACTTCTTTCATGCTCCTGTTTTACCATGAAATTACTCCCATCCCCCCAAAAGTTGGTCACTCTCTTCAGCAGCCTTGCTTAATTGTAGACACCTCATTTTTGCATATAAAAATGTGAAATGAAAGCTGTCAATGCTGTACCATACTGAAGGGTTTGTTTAGTCTCGGAAGCTTGGTACCATCATCGTTTCTTTGTGCAGAAATGTAAAGACACACTACTCTCTGGAGCTCATAGGACCTTGTACGAAAGAATAACCTCTCAAAATCCTTGGTTGGTCTTCTTAGTGCCAGGAGAAGCCTAGTTATGATGTGCCTGAAGGTGAATGCCACATTACTACCCTCCCATCCCTCTCCCCACAAAAGATCTGTTGGAAAGGAGGTCAGCTTTTGGTGGTATGGTATTATGGGAAATGCAACGGTGAGAGTAACCATGCAAATGTTTTGGAGGATTTTTTTTAGCATATATTTCTGGCACTTCAATAACAATAGTCAAACTGTTTTTTAAGTTGTAAATGCAGGAGATTTTTTTTCAAGAAGAAAAATACTAACGTCAGTCCTATTATCATGAAGATTCAAGAATGGAGTAGTCTAGTGAAGCTCTCTTTTGTTGCATGTGAGTCCTAGGAGGATTTTTTTTCAAGAAGGAAAATACTAACATGTCAGTCCTATTATCATGAAGATTCAAGAACGGAGTAGTCTAGTGAAGCTCTCTTTTGTTGCATGTGAGTCCTACCTTTTTTGCAGGTTTAAAAAAGGGAATTTTAGTTCAAATTCTTATTTTTTTCTTCTACTAATCAGGCTATTTTTCTCTGATCTTAGGGGCCTTCCCTTCCAGAGAGTATGCTGTAAGCAAGGGAGGGAAGAGTTGTCCCTGTCAGTAAATCCCAAGAAGAGATTAAAACATCGGTGGTAGTGTTCTCTACTTTTTACCACACTTTTCTGTATTTGGTATCCCCTTTCCCGCCGAGAATGCCTCTCAAAACTTTATCTATCTCAAAACCTATAGTTAGGTGAAAATTCAGATGTCCTGACTGAAGATCTTGATCTGAATTGATTTCTGGAGGACTCTTCTCTGATTTATACATTGGGAGTGTGAAGCCCTGCAAAAGGGCTTAAATTTTTGAAAGATCAAAATCTGCTTTCAGTTCATTTTCTGGTTTAACCATATAATTCGGTTCACAGTATTTCCTTGTACTAGCACTGTGAAAACTAAGCCATAATGAGCATACTACAGCTCTAGACCCTTTGTGCTAGGCATACCTGGTGTTTCTGGGCATGCAACTTGGCATAATTTGTGGAGGCCCGGGCTGTTTTGGTTTGGTATTTGATCATACGCTAGTTTGTCTGATCTGATCCTGGATCAGAGTCTGATCCCGCAACTGAGCACTAGCTGCAGACACTGGAGCCAAGGGCCTGTCTGGTGTGTCTAGTAGGTTATATTTGTTCCTGGGATATCGTAAAGCAGTATCTCTCATCTCATCCTTTTTTTCTGGAGTCTGGCTTCAGTGTTAGTACTCTGCAACTTTATCTTAAGCTAAGCAGTGTGAACAATTCCTTTTCAACACAAACAGCCCTCCACCTAGCTCAGGAAGTTCATAGTTTAATTTCAACACTACTTATAATGCAGTCATATGTGAACTCTTCTAGTGAAGTATATAAATCTTCTAGTGAAGTACTATAAGTACTTTGCGATGAAGTAGCCTAAAAGGCTCATTCTCACACACAAACTAACCTGTAGGTCCCCCTCGCCACCAAGGTACCCACCTCTGTTTTTACCAAGGTCTGTTCCTGCCTCTCTTTGGTCATATGTGCTAGGTCTGTTGCTTGGTATTACTTTTCTTCTTCCTAAAGTTCATCACTCCAGACCTCCCTATATCATGTCATTAATCACAAGGATCCCCATCAGCAGTACAGCAGGCACCTTCTTTGCCAGCCTCCTGAAGTAAATAAGGATTTAGCATTCAACTGATTTATTTGGGTAACATTTATTTGAGAGATGTGGTCTGACCATCTTTCACAGCACAGGCTCAGTTTTATCCACTACCAGGAGGGACTTTCCCATTGTATTGGGGGAAGGCTCAATAATCCCAGGGCATTCATAAATATCGGTCTCGCTGGTCTTTGGCATTAACTTAGTTTAAACTTAACTCTGGCATTAAACTTAGTTAAACCAGGATTTCACTTTATGAAATCCTAATGGAAAGCCAGATGAAGTGATACGCGGTGATGCTTTTTCCTGCAGCCCATTCTTCCCTTCACCACTGTTTTGAGTGGTACCTGGGTAGCTGGAATATAGGAGTTGCTGGAGTATATCTAGAAACTGGCAGCACATAACTATCATGTAGGCAATCCTGCTTGAAGTTGTGGTATCTGATGCAAGTCTAGTGGAGCTGCCTGCTAGAACTTACGTTCAACTGTCATCAAGGAATCCCAAAAAACTAATTCAGTTTTAGACTTCTACACAGCAAATACCTACAATTATAGATCTATTCTACTACTTTCGTCTTCCAAATTGAAAAAACTCTGAACAAAAATGCCTATAAGTATTCTTAAAGGATTTGCTTGACACTGTCTATAGTTGCAGAGATCACAACATGAGATCAGATGTGGGGCACTACTATGTTACAAAGCATATTGCCGTTGAAATAGAGACTGTCACCATCTGAGAGGTTATCTCCTAGGACTGTGACACATCCATCTTTTAGGGGTGAGGTAAAATAGGGATTCCTGCAACAGGAAGGTGGGCTACCTACTCTTTCACAACAGACAAATCTTGCTCCCTTTGCCTTTGTCAGGGGAAATCAAGCTACTTGCATACTCCCTTTTGACAGTTCTCAGGTTCTCTTAGTCCTGCGTGGACTCCTGAATCTCTGTGGTACAAATGGAGAGTAATATAGTCTTGCTACTGTCCTTCGAAGGGCTTCTTTGACCTCCTTGTTCCTCAGGCTATAAATCACAGGGTTCAGCATGGGAATTGCCAGGCTATAAAACACAGAGATGATCTTGTCATGCTCCACAGAGTACTTTGAACTGGGCCGTAAGTACATGAAGGAGCCTGTCCCATAGAACATGGTGACAGCAGTCAAGTGGGAAGCACAGGTGGAGAAGGCTTTGTGTCTGCCTTTGGTGGACTTAATCTTGTGGATGGTAAACCCAATGCAGATGTAAGAGATGAGAATGAGGAGCATGGTTGAGATGACGAGTACAGTAGCACAGGTGAAATGGACCAGGTCAGTGATGTAAGTGTCAGAGCAGGAGAGCTTCAGGATTGGAGGCACATCACAGAAGAAATGATTGATGATGTTGGAATTGCAGAAGGACAGGTGGAATATAAAAAAAGTCTGAATAGTTGCATTCATGCAGCTCATGAAGTAGGAGCCACACACAAGGAGCAAACAGAACCTCTTGGACATAATGACAGGGTACAGCAAGGGGTTGCAGATGGCTATAAATCGGTCATATGCCATCACAGCCAGGAGGTAGCACTCTCCTGTCACTGCGATGCAGAATAGGAAGAGCTGAGCTGTGCACGCTGTGTAAGATATGTTTTTTCTCTTAGCCACAAAGGTCATGAGTGTGCTAGGTATAATGATGGTGGAGTAGCTGACATCTAAGAAGGAAAGGCTGCTAATGAAGAAGTACATGGGGGTGTGGAGCTTGGAGTCCGTCCAGATGAGCACAATCATCCCCAGATTTCCCACTAGGGTCAACAGGTATATCAGTAGAAACACCATGAAGAGAAGGACCTGCAACTTCACATTGTCTGTGAATCCCAACAAGATAAATTCAGTCACCACAGTGTGATTCCCTTCTGCCATCTATCATAGGTAGGAAAGCCAAAATTACACTGTAGAAAACAAGGAAAACACAGGCTGACTGTCAGAGAGTCAAACTGGCTCTCATCAAACTGATGTACAATGAAGGTATAATTTTGTGCATCTTCCTATTCATGTGTTTCAAGTTCTGAACTCAGTTATGTCATAGACATTTCCTGCCTTTCAAAGGCTTATATTCCTTTTGTGTACTCTGAATGAGCATAGATTAACAAATCACAAGCATTCCGGCAGGTCTCACTACCTCTCCTGCCTCAAACGCTTAGTTTAACTTGTAAGGTGGTAATCTACACAGTTGGCACTAACTCCACGGTATTTTTTTCTCCTCACCTATTTTAGATATCTACTCAAACATGATTTGAAATGCTTGTGTTTCCCATTCTATATAGGCATCACCTGGATAATTAACTTTGTACGTTGTTGGGATATAAAGGTAAATACATGCTAATCTAAGAAAATCTCTCAAACAGAAGAATTGGGGGCAGAAGTATGTACCTTATCACTAAGAAAAAATGATATTTTGGGATATTTTATGGTAAGCAGAAGGCCAAAGCTAGGGGTTTGGAAAAGCTCAACTATAGATATTAATGGCATTTCAGGCTGAAAGGGAACAGAACTTCTGTCTGCTGTTACTTCCGCAAACCTGGGTATAAAATCAGAATTATTATAAATTGAATTCTCAGGCATAGTCTGCTTATGAAGTCTAAAAATAAGCTTTCTGTTCCCAAGAATAAAAAATTAAAAACAGACCTTGGAAGAAGTGATTTTGTCCATTTCCCTTTTCCAAGGAAGAATGAGCTCTGCTGATGTAACTACTTGAAACACTGATCTAATTTGTTCTTTAAAATCTCCAGTACCATAGCTTTCCCATGGTCCCTAGTCATTTTTGCTTCTTCTTAAAAGTTAACGTTATTCAGTTTTCTCCAGAAGATTAACCCAATTCTTCCCATTGCAATTTAACTGAAAAACTTTTTTTGTCCACCCCTCCTATAATGGGCAAAAGAAACCACTTTTCTCCTTCCACCATTTCCTAATATCATAAAGTCATGGAGTATCTCAAGTCAGAAGGGACCCATAAGGATCACCAGGTCCAACCCCCTGCTCCTTGCAGAACTACCATATTAAACCACACAACTAAGAGCGTTGTCCAGAGGCTCCTTGAATTCATGCATTTTTCCACCATCAATTTTAACAGTGACCTTTTTGGTATGTTGCTTTTCCTAGGCTTTCTCCTGTAGGGTGTTAGTTCATCTTGTAAATTGATATCTTGAATCAAATAGTTTGTTGTAATGGCAAACATGTCAAACAGAACCTTAGCAAGATGAGAAAACTACTGCCTAGAGTACTAGTAAAGTCAGGTTCCAAAATCTTAAAAAAAAACTAAAAAAATCAGAGATTTTTAAGAATACCTGTATTATTATACTATAAGGGGGGGAAGTGGGAATTCTCCCTCCCCAATAAAGCAACAGTATAAAATGTGTCTAATACACATTCATATTCATCACAGAACTTTTAAGTCCAGCCCGTACTTACCTCACCAGTCACACCTTAGCATGCTGCATGCATTAGTGTTTCTTTTCTTGTTGATGTAAAAGAAACACGAAAGATGAAAACATTCTGTACGGCAGATTTGTCTGCAAGGAGTACATCCTCTATTAGGTCCAAATAAGAATTGATTTCTATTTTTTAAAACCAGAAAGGAAGAGGTACTGTATCTTTAGTAGAGTCAGAGAGAGGAAAATCTCTCGCACCTTACCAGCAAGTAGGTATTTTAGCAACTAGCATGCACATTCATATACTTTTGGGTGTAGAATTCCTGATGGGCCACAGAGTCTGAACACAAGACAAGGCACAGTGGGACCATTATAATGTCCTTTGTACTCCTGGTGGAGATAGCCTCTTCTCTCTTTTCCTGCAATTAGACAAATGGACTTTATTACTCTCAGTTTTAAAGAGAACTTTTCTCTTTTTTTGGCCATATGAGCCTTTGTGTTATTTTTCTTGTTTTATTCTGCTACTTAGTAACCTCGAACTACAGGACTATAAAGTCATAGACTATAAAGACAATTTCGCTATTGGGAAGGGATCCTCAAGCAATGAGAAAAAGTTGTTTCTGTTCAGCAAGGATTCTCCCAAAACTCCTCTGAAACTGACAAGTAATCTCAGCCCCACCAACTTGTCATGGTCTGATGTTCCAAGATGGGTGAATTATATCACTGGGGAAGTGCCACTTAGGTGTAGTTTCACATTCTGAGGAGCCCGATTCTCAGGTGGTTATTGACGTCAGGCATGTCCTTCAACCTATTCTGAAACACACTGAAGACATAAGAAGCACGAGTTTGAATCACTACTTCAAACACTTCTATCTCTGCACTGGGTCCCTCAAAGTGTGGATAATTCAGTAAATTCATTTAATTCAAGCCAGAAAATTTATATTCTTCTAAGATCCTTCAGCTAAGTCAATTACCTGTTTGTCAAGGCTTTTTCTTATACACCAAGGAATATGATTATGTGTAACAAAATTAAATGTCTTTTCTCGTGCTACAGAACTACACCAAGTGATTAATGTTGCCTTTATTCAGTTGTATCAAACCTGCAATATTGTCAAATTCTCAAAACAATCACACTGAAATAAAGTACTTCTATCATTTCTTCATAAAATCATAGAATTACAGAATGGTTTGGGTTGGAATGGACCTTTAAAGAGAACATAGTACAATGCTTCTGCGTTGGGCAGGAACATCTTTCACTAGAGCAGGTTGCTCAAGGTCCAAACTGATCTTGAACACTTCCAATAATGGGGCATCTGCCACGTCTCTGGGCAACACATTCCAGTGTATCACCACCACTATAAAAAAAAAATTTCTTCCTTATGTCCAATCTATATCTACCCTCTTTCAGTTTAAAACTGTTGGCTCTTGTGCTATCACTGCAGCCCTTGGTAAGAAGTCTTTCTTATAAGCCTCCTTAAAGTATTGAAGGCTGCAAGAAAGTCTCCCCAGAACCTTCTCTTCTCTTCTCTGGGCTGAACAATCCCAACTCTCTCAAGCCTTTCCTCACAAGAGAAGTGTTCCAGGTCTCGGATCATTTTTGTGGCCTCCTCTGGACCTGCTTTTTCATTGGCCCATGTCTTTCATCTACTGGTGACACCAGAAATGAACGCAGCACTCCAGGTAGAGTCTTACTAGAACAGAGTAGAGAGGAAGAACCACCTCCCTTGACCTGCTAGCCACGCAGGAAAACAAGCACAGACCCCTCCCCCCAAAAAACCCCAGAATTTCACAGTAGCATTCATGGCTCACCGGCCATTGGGGCACTAGGAGGAGCTGTGCTTCGGTACCAATTACCTCTGAAGGGGCTCTAACTCCTTCACATGCTGCCAGAATTTCTTTCTCAGTTGGAGTATAGTTGGCCTTGGAGCCTTTATAGCCTCGACTCAAGAATCCTAGGGGTCGACCTCGAGTCTCCCCTGGTGCCTTCTGCACCCCGGCTGCAGTGGAGAGCACATTTTTTAATGTCCCGTCCTGTTCCGACTGCTCTAAGAGCTACTGCATGCACGGTCTCTTGTTTAATTTGCTCAAAGGCATATCGTTGCTCAGGACCCCCCTGAAATCATTTTTCTTTCCAGTCACTTCATAGAGAGGTTTCACAATCTGACTATAACCTGGGATACGCATTCTCCAGAAACCCATAATACCTACAACGGCTTGTGTTTCCTTTTTGTTAGGAAGCGGGGACATAGCTGTTCTTTTGTTAATCACATCCATTGGGATTTGGCGACGACCATCTTGCCACTTGATTCCCAAGAACTGGATGTCTCTTGCAGGCCCCTTGACCTTACTTCTTTTTATGGCAAAACCCGCTTTCAGAAGGATCTTGGTTATTTTCTGACCTTTCTTGAGACCTTCTTCTGCTGTATTACCCCACACAATCTTATCGTCAATGTATTGCAGGTGTCCGGGAGCTCCAGCCTTCTCCAGTGCAGTCTGGATCAGCCCGTGGCAAATAGCAGGGCTGTCTCTCCACCCCTGGGGCAGTCCATACTGGATGCCTCTCCAGGCGAAAGCAAACTGTGGCCTGCACTCTGCTGCTGAAGAAGAGAGAAAAATGCCTTAACAATGTCAATTGGAGCATACCATTTGACTGCCTTTGACTCCAGTTCATGTTGCACTTCCAGCAGGTCTGCACAGCAGCACTCGTGGTGGTGTGGCTTCCTTCAGGCCACGGTAGTCTACTGTTAATCTCCCGTCTCCGTCAGACTTCCACACTGGCCATTGGGCTGTTAAAGGGTGAGCGAGTCTTGCTGAACACTCCTTGGGTCTCCAGCCGACGAACCAGGTTCTGGATGGGAATCAGGGAGTCTCGGCTGGTGCAGTACTATCGTTGGTGCACCGTGGCAGTTGCAATTGGAACCTGCTGTTCTTTAACCTTCATCAGTCCCACCACAGAAGGGTCAGCTGAAAGGTAAGGCAGACAGCTGTGTATGTCCTCAGTCTCCAGCTGCTCTACCAAAAGCCCACAATACCCTTTCGGGTCTTTGAAATACCCTCTCTTGAGGCAGTCTATGCCAAGGATGCACGGAGCCACTGAGCCAGTCATAATGGGATGCGACTCCCATTTATTCCCAGTTAGGCTCACTTCAGCCTCCAGTACAGTCAGTTCTTGAGACCCGCCTGTCCCACCAGAAATAGTGACAGATTTTGCCCCTTATTCGAGGGCAATTTGGGTATAGTGCACACCAGTGCCCGCTATTGGCAGAGGAGTTCCTATCCGGACCAGAGAACCGCTCACCATGGACTGGAGCAGCCACCTTCCCGGAAGAATTCTTTCTTCCCTCTGCTTTACCTTGCAGCTCAAACACTCGTGCTCATGGTACTGGGGTAGATTTTCTACCCCATTTACTCATGTCGTCTCCATAGTTGCAGAGGCAAAGCCACAGGAATTCCCAGAGCGGGTCCTGTTTCTCTTGGATCGGTTTTGTGGGAGGGCGATTTAATTAATGATCAAGACGTGGGTCCATTCAGGGGAAGAGTGGGATTCTTTCTCCACCCTGGAAAATTTAACAAACAGTTTATAATGTTTCTTAGCTATTTCCTCGTTTTGCATGGCTGTTGTCTTGGTCATTTCCTCGATTTTCTCAATCATTTTTTCCACACCTGCCAGGGAAGGGAACAAGAGGGATGCCTTCATAGTGCCATAGCCTGTTAGCCACTTCATTTATTTGGTGCATCAGGAAAAGAAGGTAGAAAAAACTGGCAGGTCCTCCTCAGCCACGGGCCATTGACGCAGCCCCAAGCCATTGATGCCTCGGCTTTTCCCCCTGACGTGGCAGCTGGGAGGGACACGCCCATTGGCCAGTTTGGGTCACCTGACCTGCCCAGCCCTTCCCACAGCTGCCAGCCCTGCCCAGGGGGAAACACGCCAGTCCCTGCCCCTGCTGGCCACAGCCGGCAGCGTGGGCAAGAGGCTCTCCCTGAGCAAGAGCTGGCTCTGCTGCCCCCAGCCCAGGGCTGGTGGGTGCTTGCGTGCAGTCCTGAGGCACAGCTCCCTGTTGGAGTGGCCTCCCCAGCCCATCTGCCAGCTCCCGGGCACTTGAGGGTGCAGCCCAGCAGGGCCCGCAGGGACTCGGGCATCTGCAGTTTGCTGAAGTCTTGCCTGAGCTCCTCCTCTGCCGGCTGAGCCCAGCAGACCTCTCGCCCCAAGGGAAGCTCTTCTCTGCTGGGGCCTTGGTTGGGGCTGCCCTTGCTCGGGGCCTGGCTGGGCATCGCTCACTTGCTGGTCTGCAATTGCTTTCTTTTGCATCCCTTGTTTTCCTTGGGCTTTCTTTTCCTACTCTCCTGTTTCTAACCCACCCATTTGCTCCCTTTCCCCCTTCCGATGCTCCCCCTGCAACCCCACTGCGCAGGAGCAAGGGAGCGGCTGTGTGGTGCTGAGCTGCCGGCCAGGCTTCAGCCACACCAGCCTGTGAGCAAAATCATTCCCTCCCCAGGGGGAGAGGGCTCCCCCTTCCTCCTCCATCACGCTGCGGGCATCCCCTCTATCCCACTGGGATGCCCGAGAGCCTCAGCACTGCGGCTGCTCTGGGAGCCGCTTCCAAAGCTTTTTGGGTGAGCGGAGGCATTTACAGCACCCAGCGTGGAAGGGAATGCCTAGCATTGCCATGAGCTGGAGGCTGAGGGAACTGCCCCACAAGCAGTGTGCCAGGAGGACGGCTGGCCGCAGGGAGAGTGGCTGCATGAGGACCTTGAGCCCTTGCTGGCCACCGAGTCCTGCCTACGTCTTGCCCTGGCTCTGAGCGCATGGCGCGGCTCCTGGGAGATAGCCAAGCCTCAGCGGGACGTGGTCCTGGGCAACCTGCTCTAGGCGAGCCTGCTGGAGCAGACGTTGGAGCAGGCCACCTCCGCACATCCCCCAGTTCCTTGTCGTTTAG
The DNA here is from genome assembly GCA_009819605.1 of Sterna hirundo. Taxonomy (NCBI): domain Eukaryota; kingdom Metazoa; phylum Chordata; class Aves; order Charadriiformes; family Laridae; genus Sterna; species Sterna hirundo. The sequence continues at coordinate 19,214 of WNMW01000115.1, read as the reverse complement.
ACAAGGAGTCCATCACCCGATGTGCCCACCCCAGCTGGGAAAGGGAATGGGGAAAAAAACACAGAGAGACGAGGGCTGAAAGAGAACCAGATTTAATAGAAAAGGTAATTCACGTGAAGAACACTAAAGTCCCAGTCCTGATCCCCATCCCAAGAGCAAGTCGACAAGGATTCCACTCAGCCCCTTCTCTCCGCAGGAAGCTGTGCACTGCCAGCAGGGGATAGCAAATGCGGGATCGGTGTCGGGGACAGAGCAGAGAGACACTCACGGCATGGCGGCACTGGTTGCTCCCTCTGTGCTCTGTGGCCAGGGACTAGTCCCGGCCCTCCCAGAGGCTTCTTATAACCTGGTGGCTTGATCAACCGGGGGAGGTGCTGACAGGTCTCTAGTTCCCGCATCCTCCTTTCTGCCTCTCTTGTGGATAGGTGCTACATTTGCTACCCTCCAGGGCCATCGGGACCTCCCCAGTTAGCCAGGACTATCAGGTAAATAATGGGAAGTGGCTTGGCGAGCACGTCTGCCAACTCTTTCAGCACTCTTGGGTGTAAGCCATCCGGTCCCACAGACTTGTGTGCATCCAAGCGGTGTAGCAGGCCACTGATCACTTCCTCTTTGATTGTGATGACCTTCGTCCAGCTTCCCCTCCCAGTCTCCCAGCTCATGAGGCTGGGTGCCCAGGGAACAGCTAGTTCCACTGCTAAAGACTGAGGCAGAGCAGGCGTTGAGCACCTCAGCCTTTTCCTCGTCCTTTGGGACTATGTTTCCCTCTGCATCAGTAAGGGAGGGAGATTTTCCCTAATCCTCCTTTTGTTGTTAATGAATTTATAGAAACAATTTTTGTTATCCTTCACAGCTGTGGCTAGGTGAGCTCTAGCTGCGCTTTGGCTCTCCTAATTTTTTCCCTGCATAGCTTCGCTATATCCTTATAGTCTTCATGAGAGACCTGCCCCCTCTTCCAGAGGTCATAGACTCTCCTTTTGTTCTTGAGGTCCAACCAGAGGTCCCTATTTAGCCAGGCCGGTCTCCTTCCCCGCCTACTTGCTTTTCGGCACATGGGGACAGCCTCCTCCTGTGCCTTTAAGACGTTTCTCTGAAAAAATGTCCAGCCTTCCTGGGCTCCTATATCCTTCAGGGCAGCCTCCCAAGGGATTTTGTCCAGCAGTCTTCTGAACAGGTCAAAGTTTCCCCTCCAGACGTCTAAGGTTTTTTTTTTACTAACCCCTCTCCTTGTTTCTCCAAGAATCAGAAAAATTCGATCACCTCATGATCACTGTGCCCTAGACGGCCACCAACCTTTACTTCCCCCAAAAGTTCTTCCCTGTGTACAAGAAGCAGGTCCAGGAGGGCACCTTCCCTTGTCGGCTCACTTACCAGCTGTGTGAGGAAGTTATCTTCCACGCATTCCAGGATCCTCCTGGATTGTTCCCTCTCTGCCATCTTGTATTCCCAGCAGATACTGGGAGGTTAAAGTCCCCACAAGAACAACAGCAAGTGGCCACGAGATTTCCCCCAGCTGCTTATAGAAAGCTTCATCCGCCTCACTGCTTTGGCTGGGAGGTCTATAGCAGACTCCCACAGCGATATCAGCTTTATCGGCCCTTAACCTAATCCAAGCACTCTCCACCCCATCATCACTATACTTGATTTCCGAGCTCTCATAGCATTTTCTAACATACAGGGCCACTCCACCACCTCTCCTTTCCTGTCTGTCCCTCCTGAAGAGCTTGTAGCCATCGATTGTGGCACTCCAGTCGCGTGAGGCATCCCACCACATTTCTGTGATAGCCACTATGTCGTAGTTTTCCGGGTGCATCATGGCTTCAAGCCCCCCTGTTTGTTGCGCGTACTGCATGTGTTGGTATAGGTGCACTTCAGATGTGCTAACGATTCCAAGACCTTTTTGTGAGTGTGGGCCCCATTTCCCACCAGACCCCTCTCAGGTGCTTCCATGATTTCTAAAGGTCTGTCCCTTCTCTCAAAAAAATGGCCGAGTGAGAGTCCTCGCTAGTCAACCCTCCTTCAAGCCCTGGCATGCTTCCCTTGGGTTTACTCCTGACGGGCCCAGTTATCGCCCCTTCCCCCCTCATACCTAGTTTAAAGCCCTGACAATGAGCCTTGCTAACTCCTGCCCCAAAATTCTTTTCCTCTTCTGGGACAGGTGCATCCCACCTGCCACCAGCAGGTCAGGTGACTCATACAGCAGCTTATGATCAAAACAGCCAAAGCCCTGCCGATAACACCAGTCCCGGAGCCACGAGTTGACCTGATGCCTCTTTCTCTGAATTTCCTCATTCGTGATTGCCACTGAAGGGATAGAAGAGAATACAACTTGCATTCCTGATCCCTTAAGCCGCCACCCCAAGGGTCAAAAATCTCTTTTAATCGATTTTGGGCTCCTTCTACCTACTTCATCACTACCCACCTGAAATACTAAGAGGGGTAACAGTCAGAGGAGTTTACTAGGGCTGGAAGTTTGTCCAACACATCCCTGACCCGTGCCCCAGGGAGGCAGCAGACTTCCCTGTGAAGCGGGTCAGGACGGCATATTGGCCCCTCCGCCCCCTCAGGAGAGAGTCACCCACAACAATGACCCGTCTGCTTTTCCTTTGGAGCCAGTTGTGATGCTGGGTCCATGGCGAGTTTGTTTTTCTAACATTTCTGGCCTGGGTGTATCGTCCTCCTCTCCAACAGCCAGTTCCTCCTGCAGGACTCCATGCCTGTTACAGGGGTCCGGAGGGTAACCGGGAAGGTGGGAGGGGCCGGGAGGGGATTCGCCTGCTTCCCGAGCAGGGACCTGTTTCCATTCCCCCTCTTCCCTGCGATCCCCTCCTATTGCCTGGTGATGAGAGGCGAGGGGTCCTCTGATTTGTGTGGGGCCTCAACCTGTTCCCTTTCTCTCAGGGAGTGGGTCCACCAGTCACTCTCCCTCTCACATTCTCTGACACTCCTCAACCTCTCCACTTCTTCCTTCAGCTCAGCCACCAGAATGAGCAGATCATTTACCTGTTCCATCTGACACAGGTGTTGTCTCCGCTGCCCTCCATCGCAAGTGCCAGGCTCCGGCACTCTGCAGCCAGAGCCCTGGACACACATATGCTTGCGTGGGGTCTCTGTGCCCACAGTTTTTTTAACAGCAGCCTTCGACCAGGTAGCAACCATGGCTGGATCTACACGCAAGTGACACCTTGTGACTTGACAGTCAGCTGGGGTGAGCACTGGCTGCTCGCTCTGTGCTCTGTGGCCAGGGACTAGTCCTGGCCCTCCCGGAGGCTTCTTATAACCTGGTGGCTTGATCAACCCAGGGAGGTGCTGTCTCTCCCCAGGCTCCTCAGCAGCCCGCCCACCAGCTGACAGCCCTCAGCACAGGCCGAGGGCTTTTGCCGGCTTCCAAAAGCCCCCAAAGAGCTTTTTGTTGGCCCTTTTCGCTGCAGATGCCTTCCCCAGTGCAGTCTTACCTGCCCTGAAGCTGGTCTCTGCGCAAAAACATCACTTTACACCACACTAGGCATTGGTCTTCTTCACTCAGAGGAAGGGACACTACCGATAATTCTTTCGCCAAGTGATAGAAGTTTGTGTACGACATTTTAAAAAAAGCTTAGTCCTTTAAGCACTTTCAAAGGAAGATGACAGTATTTGTGCGCTAGCATTGTTTGTGTTGGCAAAAGTCTGCCGCCTTGCATCTTTGCTTGCAAACCCCAATTCAGGTGCCCCAAGGTCTCCGTTTGCCTTCATGTCCGCTTGGGACTTCCCTGTTGCCCTCCGGTGTCCTCCCATGTCAGACACCCTGGCAACAGAAAAGGAGGCCCCTTTCCTTTTGGTGTGCTCCAGAGCCCTGCCTCTCCCCCTTGGAAAAGTTAAATATGTAAGACTCACTCAAGCTTAATGAAATCTTATTTGTTGGTATAACATATGCCTGGCCCCCACAGCCATTCTACATCATGCTCAGTATAAATGCTGAGGGTCAGCTCTCTGTCTTCAATGGCTGGTGTCCAAGGAGGACTGTCTGTTCGTCTGCCTTTGATCCGATCCGTGTGTTCCTGTGTTCCTGAGTCCACATCCAGAATCCAGTTCCCATCTATCACAGGAAGGATGCTGAGAAGAGTAGACTTCTCGCAGCCTAAAGGTTTCAGCAAATCTATCTACTCACGCTAAGGAGAGCTAAGCAAGCAGCACAAGTCACACACATTATTATCCTAAGTCATTTATTCAACTTAAACTTTCTTATTTACGCTAAACAATTAATATCCCTCAACAGCTGTCCTGCAGGCAGCAGTAGAGGCCAGGAACGATGCTGTCTGCTCGGCCAGCTCATGCTGCTCCCTCCGTGAAGGACACTGTGGGACTGGGCTGCTTGTTCCAGCTTTATTCACATGCAGTCAGTTTCACCCGGAGTCCTAGTGGTCTCTGTAGAGCCAACAGCCCAGTATTTGTCCTGATGTTGGCTGCTTCTTGGTGTTTCCAGGATCAGCAAGGTCTGAGCTGCCAGGGACCGGACTGAGGGTTCTGTGTCATTCACCAAAGGCTCGAGGGCTGTGCCAGAAACAGAGCAGTGGTGAAACCCCGCTGTCTGCAGAGACCCCCCGCAGCCCCATCCGTCTCTTTCTCTGGCCAGGAGGAGGGAGACCAACAGATCAGCTGGAAGCTGCTGCTCAGGAATGCTCCCAATGCCTGGGCATTCCTCGGTCCCTGAAGCAGTTCCCTGGAGCAGGGTTAGGCATGGCGCACCCTGCCCAGGCTCTGTCCCCTGCCCCACCAGCCCCCCAGCACAGCACTGCCCCTACTCACCGCCAGATATCCTGCAGCTTCTTCTCATTCTGGTCCCTCAGGTGCCGTGCAGTGAGCCCTAGGCACAGAGCTTCGTCAGACCCCCTGCTCCCCAGCACACCCTGGCAGCATGGCCCCCAGCCCTGCCAGCCTGGCTGCGCCCCTCCTGCCCCTCAGCGGGCTGACCCCAGGGAAGGACAGTCCCTGAGGGCAGTGGGACTGATCAAGGCTCCCAGCGACCCCTCTGAGTGGGCAGGGCTGGGAGAGGGGGGCCAAGGTCCTGCACGAGGCGGCCAGGCTCTGGCAGCCACAGGGCTGCCCCTCCCTGCCGGTGCAGCGGGGGACTGGGGCCAGGCTGCCGGCAGAAGGACCCAGGGGGCTGGCTCACCGATGAACCTGACGGCTGCCTCTCGCAAGGTGCTCTGAGCATTATTCAAGTAGGGCAGGCTCTGCTTCAAGTATTCTTCCATTCTCCTCCTGTCCTGCACCAGCTGGAGGGGGCACAGTGGTATGGGCATGTTACGTCCCTCCCCAGTTATCGCATGTCCCTCCTCCCAGCACCCCTATTGCTGAGACTCTTTTCTCCCACTGGGTGGAGGGAGGGCAGAGGGACCTGACCTGGAGAAGATCCCTTTGGAGCTCTGTTCTTGAGGACAGGGAACAAGGATGCAGCTCCAGGCTGTGGGCTCCAGCAGAGGCAGAGCTGCACAGCCCACACCCCAGAGCCGGGAGGCAGACCCCCTCATCTAGCCTGGGCCCCGGGGCTTGTCCTCACCAAGGCCTCGACAGTCCTCCACGTCTGCTGTGGCTGCATGAGGTTTTTGAGTTCTTTCCTCTTGAGGTGCTCTGCTGCAGCAAGAAGGCTTCCCTGGAGGCCTGCAGAACAGCGAAAGCTGAGAGACGGCTCCACAGTCTGGAGAAGGAGACCTGGCATCCCTCTCCTCTTGCCTTTGTTGCTGGCGGGATCCTGCCCATGGGGAGCTGGGACATGCCCTGGCCTAAACATCTGGGACTCCAGCGCCCCATCCACTTCTGCAGCGAGAGGCACTGGGGGATGGGGGAGGCAGTGGTGGGACCGGTGCAGGGAAGGAGGGGAGCTCTGCCCTGTCCTCAGTGACTCGGGCAGGGGGACCCCAAGGTGACAGACACTCCCACAGTCCAAGTACCAGCAGCTCTTGCCCCTCATGCCCAGGGGCTCTGCATGCCCTTCCCTGTGTCACCGGCCAGCTTTGAAATCTGTACCTTGGACACGCTGTCCGTCTCATCCCATGTGTGAAAGAAGAGCGGGAGCAGGCCCCTTTTCACTTCCTTCTTCACCCTCCTCTTGTCTTTCCCCACCACAGTCTCCACCAGATCTCTGAAGAGGCTGATGGAGAGCTCTCGCAGCTGGCTGGACTCCTGGTAGGGAGAAGGAGAGGAGGACTTGAGAGAGAGCTGCTCCCTGCTTACTGTGAGCAGTAGCCCAAGGGCGTGAGCATGGCACAGGTGAGGGGAGATGCTCCGGGGTCACATTCTGCAGGAGGGAGAAGCCGTGCTGGGCTGCAAAGCCCAGAGCCATCCCACCAGAGCCCAGGGAGCAGACCCTGCTCCGAGTGCTGCCCACGGGCTGGGCTGAAGGGCAGCTCTCATTGCAGAGTGCCCGTCTGCAGGGCTCAGTCTCCCACATCAGCCTTACAGCGTCAAAGAGGGGCAGGAGCTTCTCTGCAAGTTGCACAGCAATGGGGCTGGCTTCCTTCCTCTCCAGGTGACCCATCACGTTTCTGAAGATGACAGGACATTGATCTTGATATTGGTGGGACCATCCTGGAGCAACTCCATAATGTGCGGCAGGAGGACCTGCATTTTTCTTGCCTGTACGAAAGACAGGTTTCTTTTTTGAGAAACTCAAAGACCACCCTGGCAAAAATGCTCTGGTCGCTAAGCACCAGCCTCCTGCCGCATCCTGGCAGGTGGTGGCACAGGAATCCTGCGGCAGCCTCCTGCTCGGTGGTGGCCGTGAGCACACTGATGGGGACACGAGCGAGCAGAGGGAAGGCAGGAAAGCAAAGACTCCCCGTCCCCTGCTCAGCCACCCCCTTTTCCCACAGGCCCAAAGGGGCAGATGGCTTGGTAACCCGTCGTGCCTGGCAAGCCCCCCAGGCAGCCGCCAGGCCCCACCATGGCAGGGGTAGGGCATTTGGAGCAGTCACCCCACTGCCCTCTCCCAGCCACGGCCAAGCCACCACCTCACCCACTGCCCCAGGCCCCGGCAGACAACGTGCCTCCCCGAACAACGCCCTGCTCACCATGTCAGGTCTCTCCGACAGCGGGATGAGGCGTCTGAGCAACACAGAGACTACCACCATGCTTGAATGCCTCTGACAGGCTTCACCAAAATCCTCGGACTCAAACTCAGCGGAGACCATCAGCTGAAACAAACACAGCAGTGAGATACCGGCGGAGCCTGCAGGGCTTTTGTCAAGGTAACTCACAGCCAAGTGAGTGATGTAGGCGTTCTCGATGGCCGAGGTGACCAGGCGGTGTGATTTCATGGCCTGGAATTTGCCGAGGAGCTCCTTCAAGACCTTCTCCAAAGTCTGGGGGATGGAAAGCATCACCTCCCACATCGCCATGCCGTTGCTGCAAGCCAGAGCACCCTGTCAGCGGGGAGCCTCGGCCACAGCAGCATGGCCGGGGACAGCCCCGCATAACACAGACCCTGCCCCTCGGTCGGGATGCCCTGGGCAGCAGGAGAGGGCTGAGCTCCCAGTGGGGAGGAACATGCTGGATCTGGGCTGGCTTGGCCCACTCTGGCTGCTGCAGGCCTGGCCAACCCACCAGGGCTGGAAAGCGTGGTGGGATGAAGGGCCACGCTCCTCGGGGATGTCCTCTGCTAGTCCTTGGGTCTGACAGCCAGAGAGTCTCTGGATCCCTCTCCCACAGGGAACAAGCCTTCATGGCTTTTGGGGTCAGTACCTGTCTCCTGTTGGAGAGAACTTCAACAGGCTCAGGACCACTTTGGTGTGGTCCTGGTTGGTCAGCATGAGAAGTAGTGACGCCACGCTCTGCCGGGCTGACTCCATGGTGATACATTCCAGGTTTTCGTGGATGCAGCTCATGATCTTTGGCACCTGGAGGGGACACAGATGAGGATGGTGCTGCCACTGGAGCACAGACATTTCCTCAGCTGCCCTCTCCATCCCCCTCTGCTGGCTTAAGGTGGCTTCAGGTGCCCAAGACACCTGGGTTTTGGAGGGAGAAGGGAACAAGGCCTGACAGGGCTCAAGGGCAGGGCAATCCAGCCACAGGTCACTTACATCCACCATCCAGAAGCTGGGGTAACTCATGACCAGATCCAGCATGTTTCTTGCCGCCCCCTTGTCAAACATGCTGGAGTCCGTCATTGCCTTGATGGCCACAAGAACGAAGTCTGTCATCTCATAAGGTGTGAGGTGTTCTGCAAACTCCTATGGGAGGAAGGAAGGGAGCGAAGACATGTCACACCGAGTCCCCTGATGGTGCTGCTTAGCTGGGCAGAGTGAGTAACCCTGGCAAGAGACGCCTGGCAGTGCCGGCAGCAGTGCCCGCAGGAAAGGTGGCGGCATGGGCTGAAAGAAAGGCCTCTGCAGGGCAGAGCATGAGAGCAGAGGGTCCCCAGGGTGAGGGAGGAGGCTTGGGCTCATGGGCACAGCGTGCTGGCCCTACAGAGAACCCAGGCTTGCTGGTAGCCAGGACAGCTGGAGCTGCTGCTGGGACACTGGTGTGCAGCCTTCACATCATCCCTGCTTGGGGACAGCAGGAACCCTCTCACCAGGGACAGTGAGGCCACGCCACCCCACTGATTCTGGATGCCTTTGCTCACTCAAGTCCTGTCTTGGTGCCTCAGATAAGAGTCCCAGCAAGGGGGGAGCTCGTACCACGGCAAAGTCTCGGGCCGTGGGTGAATACGCATAGCAGTCGCTCTCAGGTTTCCAGTGGAGCTTTGGTGCTTTGTCCTTTGTCACTGACCTGCCTAAATAGCGGGGGAAACACAGAAGAGTCAATAAGACACAGCAGTTGCTGTTGGTAAGCACAGCAAGCTTACCAAACTGCCCTGAGGTCTGCTTGCAAGGTGCAGGATGCAAGTGGTCAAGGAGATTTCTGGAGGGCAGCAGGAATAGCTTCTTACTACAGGCACTGGAGAGACCAGCTGGGGTGATGCACAGATGGATCTGCTCTTCACTAACTGTGGGTGGATTTTTAGTACAAAAGGGCCATCCTGTGAACATTCCAAGCACCGAAGAACTGCTAACAACTATTGTAGGCTGTGTAAGTTTGAAGGCTATGTGAAAACATTGTTGTGATGCTAGAAATGCTGAGACAAACAAGATATGAGGATGCGTGCAGAACTCAGCATGTGAAATATGGGACTTCGCCTAGGATAAGGAGGGGTGATTGTTCGCGTGGGACAGATGCCTTAAGCCAATCAAATATGTTGCTTACTGCATGCACAGCTCGTGCGACCAATCAGCAGATTGTCGGTGCGTGATGCGGAATCAGAACATCTATAATAACTGAGCTATCTGTGCAATAAATTGGCATTAACCTGATAATATTGGTCGTCGTGTTATTGTCCGAAGCCTCCGCGTCAACAAGTGGCGCCCGAACAGGGACCCTCAGATCGGTGTTGGGACCGGTGGCTACCCGACGAGAAACCGACGGACGGGGGGTGGAAAAGCATCCGAAAGGTAAGTGCTGCCCGGCACTCGGGAAGACGCTGGATAGCGCATAGAGACCAGGGAAAACTCGCTCTGGCAAGCGAGTGGCCAGGAGGAGATGGGGTCTACGCTAACCAAAGAGGAAGAGGCAGTAGTTAAGCTCCTCCAACATATGCTCTCTACGAGAGGACTAAAATATGATACGCCTACCTTGAAGGCCCTCCTGGCGTGGGCGCGGGCTAAAGGGTTTATCCCCACAGCCGCAGCAGCATTTACACTGGATACCTGGTCTAAAATAGGAGCAGTGCTGTGAGATGAAATACGCAAGGGATCCAAGGAGGCGCAAAATTCTCCACATTGTGGAGGTTGATCTCAGAGACTTCTAAGGAAATGCAGGCGGAACGTGCTGCTTGCACCTCTGCTTTTGCAGCGCTGACACGGGTACTAACGCAGCTACATCAGCGTCAGAACTTTCTTTTGGGAATTCAGCAGCTGTAGCACCTTCACCTCGACAGAAACTGATTTCAAGTGGCAGTGCGGGACGTCCGGCACCAGTGGCATCTCCGTCGGCAGAGCAATCTGAGACTCCAGAAGAAGAAAAGAAAGTGTCTGAAGGGTCTGAATTCCCTCCTCCTCCTGCTGAGGGGGAGGTCGAACAGGCTGGGAAAGATTTGAGAAGAGAAGGAAACTGAGTCACCTGTCCCTCTTCCCGTCCTTTATCCCCCTCTAACTCGCAGTCACCCGGGAGGGGGGACTGGCTTTGGGTGGCTTGAGAGACAATCAGTTTTGGGAACTTTTAAAGAAACTAGAGGCGTTGGAGACGCGTCTCAAAGGGCTGGAGAAGCCAGAACAGCCAGCCACAGTTGCCGTTCCCTCAGCTCCTCCTGCTTATGATAGTTATGGGAGGGCTGGGGGGGCAGGCAGCGAGATTAGAAATCGCTGGAAGGGTTTGATTAAGGAAGGGTTTGATCCTGTAGCATACCCAGTAATTACCAATGGGGCAGGGCAGCGTGAGTGGGAACCTTTGGATTGGAAATTATTGAAAGAAACGAAGCAGGCAGTTTTCCAGTATGGGCTTAGTTCACCGTTTACTAGATCCTTGATTGAACATTTATTTATGGCAAATTTGCTTACTCCACATGATACGAAACAGATAATTCAAATGTTACTCACACCTTCGCAGAAATTACAATTTTTTAGTGTGTGGCAGAATGTTTGTGATCAAGCCGCAGCTACCCCTCGTCAACAAGGGGACCCGTGATATGGGGTGCAAACTCAAATGCTTATGGGTCACGGTCCCTATGTTGATCCAGGGTGGCAGGCAACTTTTCAATCAGAGGTTTTGCACTTAGTCAACAATTGGCCTATAAAGCACTATTGGGCATCAGGGAAGAGAAAGTTTCCCCTGCTTTTACTACAATTCATCAGTCTGCGACTGAGTCTTTTTCTAGTTTTGTGGACAGGTTACATACTGCCGTAGCAGCGCATCCTGATTTGGACGAAGATATGAAGGTAAAAATGTTGGACATGATAGCAAACAAATTGTTCAAATGTTGCTCGGTCCCTCGCAAAGGCTTCAATTTTTTAAGGAGGATGTCAGACAAGCTAAGACAAGCTGCGAGCAATAATGATGCTGCTCCGTCTGGGGCAACTGCCGCATTGTCAGAATGTCAGCAGAGAAGGACAGAGCTGGAGCTATTTTGCTCCTGCCACTGCCTGCCTCAGACCCTCCTCTCCCCAGCCGTCTCCCTGAGATAGAAGTGCTGGTTTTTGTATGTCTGCTGTGTAAGTGTGTGTGGGCGCCAGCTTATACCTGCTGATCAGCATGTGTGCTACTGTTTGTTTTTTGTTGTGTGCAGTGTCGTTAGGTGACTCCACTTGAGCAGGTGTTCTGCCCGGTGTGGTACTGTTCTCATACGCAACTAGGGCTGACACTCCGTCAAGTGAAGAAGTTTGTATATACACAATGTTTAGACATAAGGCGAGTGCATCCCAGGTAGATACACCAGGATGAGCCGTAGGACCGATGGAAGTCCTGAAATATTGGGGGAGTTTTCACCAGCCGACATGCTTACGCTCTCGGGAACGGCTTGCCCGTGCAGGGCGTATGGCTAGTTGTTTGTTGTTTGCCTATAAGGTCATCGTTGATCGGGAAAAGGAGTTGAGCCAAAATCTATAGGATGCTTTGTAGAAAAATGAGAACCTTAAGGAAACATGAGAAACTGAGCTCTTGTTGCAAAGGCAGACTTTTATGTCAGTCGTGATTAAAAAAAAAAAGAAAAACAAAACCAAAAAACCCAGGAACAATTAGATGGGAAATGTGCCATGTTAGCACAAAAGTATGCCATAGGTGCTATGAGAAAGTGGCAGAAAAGAGAAATAGGACACCTTATTCAAAGCAGTACCATAGAGTTATGTTTTTGGTTTTTTCCTATGTGCGTATATGTTATTGCATGGCTTAGTGTTATACCCTACGAGACTAAAAACCCCAGCAGAAGCGGTCTCTTGAGCAAGGGGGTGGAATATGGGAAAGCAACGGAAGATCGGCGAGGAGGGTTGTAAATACACTCAAGGGACTCGCACCTGGGTGCTGGAAAACACATATATCACACCAATTGTTATTCAGTCTCGGGTGTTTGCAAGAAAAACATTTGGATGACATAAGCCTGTAATGGACTCACAGACACCTTATCTAGCTGCTTGAGAATCTTGGCCTGTTGTGGAAGAAGATCAAAACACAGTACCAGCAAGAGCAGGGAGTCCGCATGCGCTCTTGCTAACAAGGACTCTTTCGCTGCCAAGGATTCTTGATAACAAGGACTCTCTTGCTGCCAAGGATAAGTTTAGTAATGCTACTAGTACAGCTATTTCTGAGTTATTGTTAGATGTAGATAGTATTCGATGTGCGATGCTGCAAAACAGAGCTGCTACTGAATTTTTGCTTTCAGCTCACAGACATGGTTGTCAGGATTTTAAAGGACTGTATTGTATGAATCTAAGTGACCACTCCAATTCCATCCATGCCCAGTTGCAAGAACTGCACCGACCAAACCAGCAACTTGTGGAGACCACTGGGTGCAGTCTTTTTGCTGGATGGACTTGGGGGTGGGGTTGGTTGAAGCAAATTATACTCATTGCCTGTGTGGAAGGAATTTGTCTGTTATGTTTAGTGTGCTGTTTACTGTGTTTAATAAGCATTATATGATCAGATGTAAATGCCGCTTTGCATCATACCCTTGCACGAGTTGTAGAATATGTTGCTGTAAAAACTATGTGTGTATCCATGAGATCCTGACCTTCACCAAAGAAGATAACAAGAAGGGATTACAACAATGTAGTCACGTATCAGACAGCTGCTGTTAGCAAAGCTGGATCATGGGTTTGGTGAGACTCACTACATGCACTGGCTCTAGCCTGTACTTCTGCACTCAATCCAGTGCAGGATATAAGGGGGCTGTCTCGGGTCAGAGAGGGGGAGAGAGACATGAGCGAACTTTGAAGATACAGGGGACGCCCTGAAGCACTGTGTCTGCCCCTCCCTCCCCCCCCCCCCATAGGTTCCACGTTCATTAACTCCAACAGCCTCTGTTAAGATGCAGCAACAGCAAGCTTTGCAAAAGATAACCGAGAAATTAGTCAGCGGGGCATCACAACGATTCATTACAGAACTACCTATGCATGCACTTATTGTTAATTCCAGTAAAAAAGACCAATCAGCAGATTGTCGGCGCGTGATGCGGAATCAGAACGTCTATAATAACTGAGTGTCCTGGTTCTGGCAGGGATAGGGTTAATTTTCTCTGGTATTCCATACCACGTGATCCATGCCTTGAAATGCCAGGGGGAGGGGGCAGGAAACTCTCTCTCGGAGCGGGCTGAGGCGTCTCGTGTCGGGTCGGTGAGTGCCGGTTTTGTAACCACGTTTGTGCATTCCTTTGTCTGTGTTGTTGTTGTTATTTTGCTTGTTCCCTTCGCTATTCAGTTAAAATGCCCTTGTCTCAACCCTAGAGTCTTGCGGGTTTTTTTTCTTCTGATTCTTCCTGTATTGGGAAGAGCCGAGCGAGCGGCACGTGGTTCTTTGTTGCCGTCTGAGGCAAAACCACGACAGTTCTTTTTTGGCGCCCAACGTGGGGCTCGAGGGTTGAGATAACAACAGAATCTAACCAGAGCTTGGAGAAAACGAATTTTTGTAGGTATTTATTAGGTAAATAGTCACTGGTCACCATGTTGCTTGGTTTGTTTTCATGGCTGTGTTATATAAATTCCTATATGGTTTATGTACTCCCTGTGATACTGTTTATCATGTCTGGAACAGGGATCAGGATTATCATTCTGCTGTCCTGTGCGGTATCTGTTTATGATATGATAACGTCACTGTTCAGACAGCTATTGTGGGGTGTTTATGCGGTACTGCTGTCCTGTCCGTACATTGGGCACTGTCTCTCTGAGTTTGTTAATAATTACAGCCAGTCTGTGGAGGAAACAGGGGGGGACACTTTCCCAGCTCTTTTGCCTCCCTTTTCTCCTTTGGGCCAGGTATGACAGCTTTTGAGAATTTTGAATATCCTTGGGATACTCAGACCAGCATGTTCCTAGTGTTATGTCTCCTGAGTATGTTCCAGGTTTTGTTTAGGGTTAAGCGACTATTTAAGACTCCCACACGGAGATGTGCTCCGAGGCTGGATAGTCAGGGGTGGCATGGCATGTGGGAGAACATGGGCAGGTACCTAGAGAACTTTTCACCTCCAATGGTCTGGGACTTCACCCCTGAACAGTTACAGGACCCTGATAAAGTGGTAGAATATTTGAAGGTAAAATGCTGTGGCTATTCTAGAGAGGCACAACTCACCGCACTGTGCTGGGCCCTGGCCAGTATCTACCAGGCACTGCTCAGTGTTACGCAGCACCCTCAGAGAGAAGAGATGGAAACTAGACCGGCGGCCCCTGCGGCGGCTCCTGTGGCCCCTGCGGCAGCCCCTGCGGCGGCTCCTGTGGCCCCTGCGGCAACCCCTGCGGCAGCCCCTGCAGCTGAACAAGAGAATCAACCCGTGCCAGTATCAGTTGCCCCCATACAGAAGAGGAAGTACACGAAGAAATCAGTTCGCTTAGTAAAAGATGATGATGAACCAGGGCCATCACGAGAGCAGGAGGAAGAGGCAGAGCCAGAGATAATTACTCGATCCCTATCCTTGAGTGAGCTGCGGGATATGCGAAAAGATTTTAGCCGACTTTCAGGTGAGCACATTGTTACCTGGCTGCTCCGGTGCTGGGATAACGGGGCCAGTAGCCTGGAATTAGAGGGTAGGGAGGCCAGGCAGCTGGGATCCCTGTCCAGGGAAGGCGGCATTGACAAGGCAATTGGAAAGAAGACCCAAGCCCTCAGCCTCTGGAAACGACTCCTGTCAGGCGTGAGGGAGAGGTACCCCTTCAGTGAAGATGTTGTATGTCAACCAAGCAAGTGGACTACCATGGAAAAAGGTATCCAGTACCTGAGAGAATTAGCTGTGCGGGAGATGATTTATTATGACTTGGACAATGCAGACTTACCCACAGACCCTGATGAGGTGCAATGCACAAGGCCCATGTGGCGAAGTTTGTACGGAGCGCACCATCGTCATATGCCAACTCATTGGCAGTAATGGAATGGAAAGGTGAAGAGGGACCGACGGTGGATGAGGTGGCTGGCCGGCTCTGGCGATATGAAGAAAGTCTCTCTTCCCCCCTTGTCTCAGCTGTGGAGAAACTGTCACGGAAGGTCCAGCAACTTGAAGAGAATATGTCCTACTCTCCACCTGTACGGGCCAGCATCTCAGCTATTAGAAGCAGGTATTTCCCCACTCAAGAGAGAGAGTACAGAGGGTACACACCACGAGGCACCCTGTGGTTCTACCTGCGTGACCACGGGGAAGACATGAGGAGGTGGGATGGACGACCTACTTCGATCCTGCGGACACGGGTACAGGAGTTGCAAGGAAGGACAACCACAAAAGGGGATCCCTCCAGGAAAAGTGCCGCCCCAGTTTCCAGTGAGCGCGTTCCCCAGGCAGAGCAGAAGGCCTGATCTTGATTCTGATCCACTTGAAGGAACTTCCAAGTCATTTATGCAAGAAGTGAGTAATGGATACTATGACCAGTATTAGAGGGGCCCTGCCTCCGGCCAGGTGGAGGAAAGGGACAACCGGGTTTATTGGACGGTGTGGATTCGATGGCCTGGCACATCAGACCCACAGGAGTATAAGGCTCTAGTGGACACGGGTGCACAGTGTACTTTAATACCATCAAGCTATAGAGGGGCAGAACCCATTTGTATTTCTGGGGTGACAGGGGATCCCAAGAGTTGACTGTACTGGAGGCGGAAGTGAGCCTAACTGGGAATGAGTGGCAAAAACATCCCATTGTGACTAGGCCCAGAGGCTCCATGCATCCTTGGTATAGATTACCTCAGGAGAGGGTATTTTAAGGACCCAAAAGGGTATCGTTGGGCCTTTGGCATAGCTGCTTTAGAGACGGAGGAAGTTAAACAGTTGTCTACCTTGCCTGGTCTCTCGGAGGACCCTTCTGTTGTGGGGTTGTTGAGGGTCGAAGAACAACAGGTGCCGATTGCTACCACAACGGTGCATCGGCGGCAATATCGCACTAACCTGAGATTCTCTGATTCCCATCCATGAGCTGATTCGTCAACTAGAGGTTCAAGGAGTGATCAGCAAGACCCGCTCACCCTTTAACAGTCCCATATGGCCGGTGCGAAAATCTAATGGAGAGTGGAGGCTAACCTATAGACTATCGTGGCCTGAATGAAGTCACGCCACCGCTGAGCGCTGCTGTGCCGGACATGCTAGAACTCCAGTACGAACTGGAGTCCAAGGCAGCCAAGTGGTACGCCACAATTGATATAGCGAATGCATTCTTCTCAGTCCCTTTGGCAGCAGAGTGCAGGCCACAGTTTGCTTTCACTTGGAGGGGCGTCCAGTACACCTGGAATCGACTGCCCCAGGGGTGGAAACATAGCCCCACCATTTGCCATGGACTGGTCCAGACTGCACTGGAAACAGGGTGAGGCTCCAGAACATCTGCAATACATTGATGACATCATTGTATGGGGAAACACAGCAGAAGAAGTTTTTGAGAAAAGGGAGTAAAATAGTCCAAATCCTTCTGAAGCTGGTTTTGCCATAAAACGAAGTAAGGTCAAGGGACCTGCGCAGGAGATCCAGTTTTTAGGAAGAAAATGGCAAGATGGATGCCGTCAGATTCCAATGGATGTGATCAACAAAATAGCAGCTATGTCTCCACCAACTAGTAAAAAGGAAACACAAGCTTTCTTAGGCATTGTGGGTTTTTGGAGAATGCATATCCCAGATTACAGTCTAATCGTAAGCCCTCTGTATCAAGTAACCCGGAAGAAGAATGACTTTAAATGGGGTCCTGAGCAACAACAAGCTTTTGAACAAATCAAACAGGAAATAGTCCATGCAGTGGCCCTGGGGCCAGTCCGGGCAGGACAAGATGTTAAAAATGTGCTCTACACCGCAGCCGCGGAGAACGGCCCTACCTGGAGCCTCTGGCAGAAAGCACCAGGAGAGACTCGAGGTCGACCCCTAGGGGTTTTGGAGTCGGGGATACAGAGGATCTGAAGCCCGCTACACTCCAACAGAAAAAGAGATATTGGCAGCATATGAAGGGGTTTCGAGCTGCTTCAGAAGTGGTTGGCACAGAAGCACAGCTCCTCTTCAGCACCTCGACTGCCAGTGCTGGGCTGGATGTTCAAAGAAAGGGTCCCCACCACACATCATGCAACTGATGCTACGTGGAGTAAGTGGATTGCATTGATCACACAGCGAACTCGAATGGGAAACCCCAGTCGCCCAGGAATTCTGGAAGTGATCATGGACTGGCCAGAAGGCAAGGATTTCGGAATGTCACCAGAGGAGGAGGTGACGCGTGCGGAAGAGGCCCCACCATATAATAAATTGCCAGAAAATGAGAAGAAATACGCCCTGTTCACTGATGGATCCTGCCGGATTGTGGGAAAGCATCGAAGTGGAAAGCTGCTGTGTGGAGTCCTACACGACAAGTTGCAGAAGCCAGGGAAGGACAAGGGGAGTCGAGCAGTTTGCAGAGGTGAAAGCCATTCAGCTGGCCTTGGACATTGCTGAGCGAGAAAAATGGCCAGTACTTTATCTCTACACTGACTCATGGATGGTGACAAATGCACTGTGGGGGTGGTTACAGCAGTGGAAGCAGGGCAACTGCAGCGCAGAGGCAAACCCATCTGGGCTGCTGACCTATGGCAAGATATTGCTGCCGGGATAGAGACTTTTGGTTGTGAAAGTACGCCATGTAGATGCCCATGTACCGAAGAATCGGGCCACGGAGGAACATCAGAACAACAAACGGGTGGATTGGGCTGCTAGGATTGAAGTGGCTCAGGTGGATCTGGACTGGCAACATAAGGGCGAACTATTCATAGCTCGGTGGGCCATGACTCCTCAGGCCATCAAGGAAGAGATGCGACGTATAGATGGGCTCGTGACCGAGGGGTGGACTTGACCATGGACACTATTGCACAGGTCATCCATGAATGTGAGACACGCGCTGCAATCAAGCAAGCCAAGCGTTTGAAGCCTCTCTGGTATGGAGGGTGATGGCTGAAATACAAATATGGGGAGGCCTGGCAGATTGATTATATCACACTGCCACAAACCCGTCAAGGTAAGCGCTATGTGCTCACAATGGTGGAAGCAACCACTGGATGGCTGGAAACATACCCTGTGCCCCATGCCACTGCCCGGAACACTATCCTGGGCCTTGAAAAGCAAGTCCTGTGGCGACACGGTACCCCAGAGAGAACTGAGTCAGACAACGGGACTCATTTCTGAAACAGCCTCATAGACACCTGGGCCAAAGAGCATGGCATTGAGTGGGTGTATCACATCCCCTGTCACGCACCAGCGTCTGGGAAGACTGAACGATACAATGGATTGTTAAAAACTACACTGAAAGCAATGGGTGGTGGGACTTTAAAACATTGGGATACACATCTAGCAAAAGCTACCTGGCTAGTTAACACCAGGGGATCTACCAATTGGGCTGGCCCTGCCCAATCAAAACTTCTACGTACCGTAGAAGGGGATAAAGTCCCCGTAGTGCACATGAAGAATATGCTAGGGAAGACAGTCTGGGTTAGTCCCGCCTCAGGCAAAGGCAAACCCATCCGTGGGATTGCTTTTGCCCAAGGACCTGGGTGCGCTTGGTGGGTGATGCGGGAGGATGGGGAAGTCCGATGTATACCTCATGGGGATCTGATTTTGGGTGAAAAGAGCCAATGAATGAAATTGTGTGTTGTTAGTTGCTAGGTAGCACTGTCACTGTATATCCTTATTACTATAATTGCTATCAGTTGTATTACGAGTAAGGCACAGGGGTGATGGGATAAGAACTGACCTCAGCAGCTGGCGCCCAGCAATTTCCTCAAGGTCTACATCTTCAGCCCACGGACTGAGCTACACCGGGTGCACCAGTCACAACCTCCGAAAAATATAGGATGCAACAGTCCAGCACCACACAGCATCTCACCTGCCCTGAGAGACTGTTCTAATAGATGGAGCCCAAGGCCATGGATTAAAAGAACTCAATGGACACTTTGGAGGGATGGCCCATAAACTAAGAGCATTATTTTGCACGAATATGTATGTGTATATATATATGACAGGGAAAGAGGTGGCAATTCATTGGGACTTGTAAGATCTGGGCATGGCATAGATGGTATGGAAT
>WNMW01000114.1:38848-64552 GCA_009819605.1 Sterna hirundo | reverse complement strand
CGAAAGGGAGGGGTTCAGGCTACCTTGGCCAGGTGGGTCTGAATCTTGCTCTTGGCGTCGGCTGTCTCGGCGATGCGGCTGGTGAAGGCGACGTTCACCCTGTTGAACTGGCACCGCATCTCGTTGGCCGTCACCTCCAGCAGGTTCCTGGTGGTGTCCCGCAGCTTGGCAGAGGCCGCCCGTTCGCTCTGGGAGCGGAGGATGTTGCCGTCCGTGAACTTGGCCCAGGACTCCGGCACCGAGATCCTGGGGGGAAAGGGGAAGGAGAGGCCCCTGGTAAGCCCGTGCTGCTGAAGCTGGACGTGGGCAGGCATGGACCCTGCCAGGGAGCAGCGTGGGGCAAATGTAGCTTTAATCTACGCTTTTATTTTGACCATAGGTCGTGTTTTAACCCCAGCCGGCAGCTAGGACCATGCAGCCACTTGTGCAGTTCTCCCCCTTTCCTCCAGAAGGGCAAGGAGAAGAAGGAGACTAGGAGGGGAAAGGGAAGGGAAAACTTGTGTGTGGAGATAAAAGACAGTTAAATAGAAGAACAATAACAGAAAGGAAAATAACGGCAACAATAGAATAAGAATGAGAAGAAGAATAAAAATAATAATAATAATGAGCAGAGAGAAATGGCCTCTCTGAAGCCGGTGTCTCCAGGCAGGAGGGACCTGCCTTGACAGTGGGCTGGGGACAAGCTGCTCCCTGCCAGGGAAAGGCACCGCGCATCCCCGGGACAGCTTGCTGCTCGCGTGCCACCCGGCGTGCACTCACATGGCATCGACCCGCTCCACCCCTCGGTAGTAGCTGATGCCGTGGGAGGTGTTCCTCAGGTGGTGGCACTTGTCATCGATGCGGTGGGCCGCCCGCTTGTTGGCCAGGTCTCTCTCCAGCTCGTGCTGGGCCACCCTGTTGGACCTTCAACATGCAAACAACAGCCATGGGTGGGGATGTACGGGTGGAACGGCTTCCTCCCCGTTCCACTTCCCCACAGCTCCCGCCCGGGCAGCTCTGTCCTCCCATGAGCATCACCGCCCGCTTCCCATGGAGCCTGCGTGGGTTTTACAGCTGCGGGGTGTGGGTAGAGGTCGGGGTCTGCTGGGGGTTCACATCCCAACTGCAAAGGCCCATCGGCCCTACGGCATGAGATAAGGAGCTTCTCCTTACGCGAGCTGGGCTTTTGCCTTATCCAGGCACCGCTGCATCCTCTCCTGGCACGACCTGATGACATCGACTTCCTGGGCAAACACAAAACACGTAACGATGTCATCTCTTTTATTAGACCAACTAATAGAGCTGCTGCGTGGGGGAACACCGTCCCCTGGCCCAGCAGGTTTTGGGGGTTCGAAGGGCTGAGCACCTCACCAGCAGTAAGGAGCCAGGTAGGGAACAAGGCTGCAAAGCCTCCTCGGGGCAGTTTAGGTAAAAATAGCTTTCACACGTGATCTGAGTTGCCAAACTTACTGTGAAGAGCTGTTTCTCCACGTCATCATGGACGAGGTCGATGCCCATCCTCTTCTCCCGCTGAAGCAAGCACTCCTGAGCGACCTGTTGGGGACACGCCATGACCGTTGGCTGCAGGGGCAGCGTTCTCTATAGGGACGGTCCCCATCTCAAGATGGGAAGAAAATGGAAGAAAAAAGTGCCGCGGGCAGCTGGTGTAGCTGACAATGAGCAGCCGAGCTGCAACATCAGCGTTAAAGCAACACGAGGGAGCACACGTGTCCCTGGTGCAACCGCAGCTGAATGCAGGGCCCTGTGTCAGCCTTGATGCTGACCTCGCCAGAGCCTTGTAGCAAGACGTGGGCTTGCGTCTCCCAAACCAGGATTTGGGATGTGCCGCTTATAAAAATATTTGGTTCTGATGGGCTCAGAATGTGCTGATAGGAGATGCAGCAGATGGCAAGGGATTTGTCGATCACTGACTTAACTAATGGTCTCTCTATAAAAGCTTTCTAGATGTTAGGGAGCTGCCCTGAAACTTAACTGGACGTCTGGGTGGCTGCAGATGTTTCCGCAGAAGGCTGCAGCTTGCAGGCCACTGCACAGGGTGCTTACCTGGAGAGGGGCCTCCGTCTCGGCCAAGGCTCTCTCCAGTCTTGTCTTCATGTCCGTGAGGGCGTTGGTCTCCCCGATCATCTCACCCAGCTCACGGCAGAGCTCCGATTTCCAAAATCCAATATCATTGACACGAACTCCCAGGTTTTTGGTGCTTTCTCTTTGTGTTTTCTCTGTCTGCTGATATTTATCCTGAATCATGCGGGAGGTGTCAACTCTCAGACGCTCCGCGTTGTGCTGGCAAGTTTCTGACACTCTGTAGTTGGTCAGGTTGGCCCTGTGCCAGTCCTCAGGGGTGTACCGGGTGATGAAGGTTGTTCTGTCGGCAATGAGAGGAAGCTTCTTGCTGGCGGCCATCCCCTGGGAACTTTTGGAAAAGGGAGCCAAAGTTGGGCTGATGGCAGCTGGTCTGTCGTAGGTGCTGGGCATCCAGGGGAGGCTGGAGCTCTGAGGCAGCGGGCAGTAAGGAAAACGGCCCTTATAGCTTGAAGCCATGGCGCTGATGGCAGGCAGGAACTTGGTAGGTGTTGATCGTGGATGGGCGTACGTTGCCGTTAAGGGAGATCCAACAGGCTCCATTCTTGAACGCTGCTCTGCAGGGACGTGTCCTGCACAGAGGAGCAGAGAGAAGACAACCGCACTCAGTAAGCTCCTGCACTTGCCTTCCTTCTTACAGCAACACGTGCAACTCGGAACACAAACAGCGATGCACACAGCACCCACACATCGCCTGTGCAGGCCTAAAACTCTTGAAAGCAAATCCCCTCTGACAGCGTCCCAAGCATTTGTATCTAGAAAAAGATCTGACTTTGTTGTTCATATCTAGCATCAGGTCTGGAAATGGGGAGAAAACCAAACCATGGCTGCTCAAGAGAGTGACAGATACTGTGCCCTCATTTTCCTTCAATCCGTCAGTCCCGTGAAGCTGTAGCTGCTGATTCTCTGCTGTCCATTTGTTTCTTTTGGCTGGGTTTGGTATCTGCTGATCTTCTAGTACTCCACACGTCATTTTCTCTTTCAAAGTGCCATTACCAGCCCCGAGAGCTGCGCCCCTTTGGACACACAGCTGCTACCAGCCCAGCGCGATCTGTGGGTGAGGGACTCCATCCTCATCCCCTCCATATTCACTTGCATTAAATGCTCAAGTGAGCAGTCTGCAGGTGAGCAGAGCTTTGCAGGGCTATATCCAAATTTGAACACACACACACACACACACACACTCACACCCTGCCCCCTCCCCCGCAGCCTATTTCAGCCTCAAAAGAACAGCCATCTCTGTCTTGCAAAAGAAGAAAAATGCCCATGGCTCACCTGATGTAAACTCACTGCGCTTGGAAAGGAGATATCCCACAAAGTCCTTTCAGAGGGGTTTGTAAACACCAGCCTTGCAGTAGCCCTAGGAGGAATGGCCACACATGAAGATTTTGAGACCAAGAACTGTGGGTGCTCTTGCTCTTTTCAGATTGAGGTTATCAGTCAGTTGTTATCAGAAACATAGTGCAGAGGGCCACCAACCGCACCTAACACACGGAATGTGAGGACAAACACTCAGGAGGGTAAGTTATGCTCGGTGGGAAGCTCTTGTAAGGTTGCAAGTGTCACCCACTGGCAGGAATAAGTCCCTACGGCTGCTGTAGCCAGCTGGACGTGCCCTTCCCCTAACCCCATCCCATCCCCACTGCTCCCAGCCTGGCTCAGAGCCCCCCCCGTGAAAGATTAGGACACAAGATCCCTGGATGGGAGTGGGGTAGGACATAAAACTTGCACTCAGTCCTGTTTGTAACAGCATGAAAGCCACTCCATTCCTTTAAAAATGGCATGTTTGCAGGGAATAAACCTGCCCGTAACGGTTTGATGCATTCAGAAGAACACTGTCTCCAAATGCAGCTACTAAATAAATGAACAGTGAATACAGGAGAACAACAGGTCCTTCAGTTAGGGCAAATCCCAGAAAAATCAGGATGAGTCAGAGGGCACAAGTGCACAGCCTGCAGCTGGGAAATCCCTGAACTTGGAGGACTCCAGTTACAAGCCTTGCCCAGTTTTGGCCAGGCTGGCATGGGCTGCCCCAGGGCCTGACTTGAGAGCAGCAGCATAGCCGCGGGCACCGAGTCTCGCCCCAGGATCCAGCCTGGCCGAAGAGGCTGTGGGACAGGCAGCGGGAAACTCACACCCTCCAAAGAAAGCTAAAAAGCTTTCACAATCACGACCCTGCGAGCCAGTTTGGCAGAACTGAGGGCGAAATGTCTGTGCTCAGGTCCAACAAAACCCACTGTCAGTGCCAGTTCCCTTTCGTTTAGGAGAGGAAAACCCCTTGGGAATGGACCACAGTTACCTTTCCCTGCATTTCCAGCTGCAATAAAAGCCCCTGCATCCCCCTGGGGATAAGCCGTCCCAGGGTGACACTTTCTGCCACCCCTGAACACAGCAGACACACGATGGGAGCCCCCAACCACCTACTTTGGGTACGTCTGGATGACAGAAGAGGTATTGGGGAGCATTAGGAGAAATGCTTGCTTTTTCAGTCCTCCCCTCCCAGCCAAAGTACATACTCACCCTGAGCCTCCAGGGGCTTGCGGGTGCCCGGCGGGGGCTGCTACTCACTGTGGTGCTCTCGGGTTCGGTGGCAGCACTGCCAGACACTGCAGCATCCCCAGTGCCGCCCGTGACACAGAACCAGGGCAGCGTTGCCAGGGGCACAGGGTGCTCAGTGACCGGGTTCTGCCTGGGCAACTCCCTGCAGCCGCTATGGCAACCGGATGCAGCCGCTGGGCAAGCTGGTGCTCTCCATGGGCAACCTGGGGCCACCCCTGGGCCAGAAAATACCCTCACATGGCATCCTACGTCCTGCCCTGGGCAACCAAGTGCCCTTACTGGGCAACTTGATCCCGTCCTGGACAACCCCCGGTGCCATCGGTGGGCAACCCAGTACAGCCCTTGGGCATCCGCGCTGGCTAGCCTAAGGGGGTTTCTCTCCAACTTTGGAAAACACCCACCAGGTCTGCTGTGAGCACCTCCGTGGCCCACTGTATCCAGAGGAAACGTTTTCATTTGCTCCACCTTACCGCTTTAGATGAACTGTGAGCTCTGTGGGTGGCTCATCAAATACTCAGCGGATACATCTGTCTTCTCGTTGCCTTTTTCAGCTTCCTCTCATTTTCCCAGCTATGGCAGCTGCGCACTGAGGCTGGACCAAAATGTTTTTCAGCTTCTCCTGAGTGCAGCGACACCCTGCCCCACCGCTCCCGCGCTCTGTGCACACGCTCACATGGAGCTGGCCTCCATGAGAAAGCCATGCCTCTGCTGCCAAACATCTGGCATTAAAGAGAACTCCAACTCTTTCGAGCAGACACACGATTGATTTCACTTTAAAGACGTCTTCCTTTAGCCGGGTGAAGAATCAACTTCACCAAACTGAAATAAAAAGTTCAGCACACACGTTGCCTTTCTATAGCTAAACCCGAGAAAACAATTGCAATTAAAGCAAGCCGACCTCTGCCCCTCGGCAGGACACGCACACCCCCTCGGACCAGCCCTGCTCTCTGCTCCTTGCACGCTCCCAGCTCCATCTACGCCCGCTCTCACTCCCTGCCCGGAGCCAACTGTGTTGAGGTGAATCACTGCGTGACGAGGGACACCACTAATTGTTGTAGGCAAACACACCCTTTTTGAAGGAGTTGCTAAATCCAGCAATAATCGTTAGATCATATTGTAAATGGCCCACGGGTGCTCTGCAGAGCAGACAGAGCAGGACTTCCAGGGCAAGCACCCATGAGCACCGGGATGCAGAGACACAGCAGGGGACACCAAAATGGATGAAGCTTTGGTCCCGCCAGAGCATCCGGAGCAGCTTTTCAGGTGAAGGGCTCATGACGTACCTAAAAGCTACAAAGACGAGGAGAACTGGCCTGGGTAAAACAGGCAAATTCACAAGCTCGGTGACCCTCAAGCAAGAAGTTACCAACTGCACACAGTAGTAAGTGGCCCCCAAATCCCTCGTGCTCTGGGTACCACACCAAAGTAAGTAGACTATTCACATCGTCTCCACTCCTTCAAGTAATTAAACCGGGTTCCCTAATTGTGACTACAACTCCAAGCACCGCAAATTTACTAAAACTACAAAACTACCATTCCTGGTTGTGCTGGGGCATATCCAGTTCTGACGGACACCTGGGAGCACAGTTTGTCCCAAAGCCTCGAGAATTTTAGCTCAGAATCAGAAAAGGAAAACCAGGGTGAAACCGTGAGGCTGATGTGAAGCAGGGGGGCCAATTTTCCACACGTCACCCAGGTTTGTCTAGTTGACTAAACTGCAATTTCAGGAGATACATTCAGATACCTGAGTACAAAAATATCCTGCCAAAAGCTGTCCATCTTTCTGTCGCAGCTCTACATTCTGGCTGTCTATTAATCCAGCATTCCACTGGATCATAAGCTGCCCCTCTGAAAATACCCAGATCCAGATCTTTTACAGCAGCCGTCATGAGTCTACGTGGACCCACAACATTGCCCAGTCGCAGCAGTTTTACACCGCTTTTGAATATTCCTCTCTCTCCTGTCAACACTGTACCTGCCCAAAAGGGATCCAGTGTCTAGTCAATAGCGGAATCATTTCCAAAAGTCACAGGAATTGATGGAGGATTAAAAGAAAATTAAGCTGCGTGTGGTGCATCCCGTGCTGTCACGCCGAAGGACAAGGATGCTCACAGGCAGCGCAGGCTCCCGTCTGGCCCAGGGCTATTTTAGGCTTCAAAGAGGCTACAAGACCTGATCTACGTAGGAAGCCAAGGCTGGCTCCTAGGGATGAGCTGCACGTGCAGCCACAGCCGCGGGCACGGTCCTGCAGCAGGATCCATCTGGCCAGGAAATACAGGAGACTTTCCTGGGTTTTCCCGGGCTTCCCTCATTCTGGGGAAAATGATGAGTTGTCCATAAAGCGTGGAGGGCCAAGGAGTCTCGAGGTGAGGCCTGGGCTGCTTTGAGCTCTGCACGTGGCCAGTGGAAAAAGATGGTTATGGCCATGACTGAGCCCCCGGCTGCCAGAGCAGAGGCTGGGACTGGCTGGAGGAGGGCGCGGGGGTTGGACACCGAAAATGGAGGAGGAGGAGAGGGAGAGGAAGCTGAGCCGACTGTCAAGGAGAAAAAGCCAGCTTTGGAGATGGGCAGCCACGGGAGATCATCTGGGGCTCTCCCTTCCTCTGCCAACAGCCCCCAAAGAGCTTGTGTCCTTTTCCCAAGCTTGGAGAAGCTCCAGTGTTTGTGCCGGCCCCTCCACAGCCCCGTGCAGCACCTGGAAGCGCCACCGTCCTGCTGCTTGGACTTCTACTGGAACACCAAGTCTGCTGGCGGGCACCTCTCTCTCATGTTCCACCTGATTTATATCCTTGGAACACTGTGGTCCACTTAGACCACTCCAGATGGAGTCCGCGGTGCCTGCTAATGAAAATGGAAAAGCGGGGTAGGAGAGATGGGTTTCTTCCCCTGCAAGCGGCAAATGTGTCCAGGCAGTTGAAGCAAAAGGCCTTTTCTGACTGTATCCTGAGCAGCGTTCAGAAAAAGGTTAATTCTGGCATGTTTTGGGGAGAGGAATGGTGCTCAGGCTAATAGGCAAGAGGAGGAAAGTCGCTGGGGTCTCTGCACGCTGAACCCTCCCCAAGGTTTGCTCCAAAAGGCACCTACGGGCCATTTTGGTTTGGGCTTTGAGCCAGCGACAGCTGGGATTGTCACCCGCGTCCCCAACAGGGATGTGCCACTTTTCCCCTAAATCCCACAGCTTCTCCCTGAACTTTGCCTGACACAACCACAGTCCAAGGCACAATCGCTTTGCATCAGTCCTGGGAGAGGGAGGGGGGTGAAGCGCAGTCAGGGAACTGTTACCTGAAATAAAAGCTCTCGGAACCAAAGGTAGTTTAGAGAGGAGATGTTATAGTTGAATTTAAAATAAATGGAGTCCGAAATAGATTCAATAAATATTTATTGAGGTAGGAAGGCAAAAGCAGCGCTGGGCGGCCGGGGAGTCGCAGCTCCACCAAAGGCTGGCAAATTCAAGCAAGCTGAGCAGCTCTTTTTATCTTCATGGAGGTCGGTTTACGCCCCTCTGTAGCTTCTTGCTTGAGGTAGTTTAGATAAAATGTCGGTCACAGAATCAGCTCAAAACAATACATTCCGATAACATTGTGGTTAAGCTTTTTGTCATTCAGGAGTTCCCATGTTGGTGTAGCAAGATAACATTGTGGACATGTCTCTTCTGGTTAAACAGGGAGTTCTCAAGACTGCCACAATGGGTTCGTTCCTCTTGCTTAACTTGTGTGATCAGCAAATCACCTTTAGTTACTTATTACAATCCCCCCCTTCTTTTATTTATAAGTGATTTGCTGATCAAACCGAGACAATACCTCACAAGCTGCATCTAATTCAGGATTTTCGTTCGGTATAATTTTCATTTCCAGTTCTGATTGCTTCATCACCATTAGCTGCACTTTTTCTAACCTGCTTTCAACAAAGGTTACAAATTTATTAATGACACAGGGTCCAAAAGTCAGAGCCAATAGCAACATCATGAGGGGTCCCGCCAAAGTAGAAATTAAGGTAGTCAGCCATGGTGACTGATTAAACCAAGATTCATACCAGGAGGACTGAGCCTCTCGCTCTCGTTTTCTTTTCTCTAATCCCTCTCTCAGTTTAGCTAACGAATCTCTTACTACCCCTGTATGGTCAGCATAAAAGCAACATTCTTCACCTAGGGCAGCACATAATCCTCCGTTTTGCAAGAACAAAAGGTCCAATCCTCTTCGATTCTGTAAAACTACTTCTGACAATGAGGTCAATGATTTCTCTAAATAGGAAATAGATTTTTCTATTCGGGCCAAATCTTCGTCTACTGCAGCTCTTAGAGATGTCAGACTCTGCTGTTGTTGCACCAAGGAGGTTATGCCAGTGGCGGTCCCAGCGACCCCTAAACCAAGTAGAGTAGCTATAGTAATTGTAGATATTGGCTCTCTTTTGTTGATTTTACGTCCTAAATTGCTCCAATGTAAATACATAGTTTCTTCCCCATGTAAGAGGATTCTAGGTACCACAGTAACCTGTACGCAAAATTCTGAGATATTTTTCTTGAGAACAGCAGTGGACAAACACGGTGTTAATCCGGTTATGGAGCAGACCCACCATGCCCCAGGACTAGGCAGAACCCATTTAGTATTAGATGTAAAGTTTTGAGTCTGGTTGGTACATAGAGTTCTTCTCTCGTTCGTTACCTTTCCTATACACCAACCGCTCCCTCTGACCTGTTGGAGAGTAATCCCTGCCTTCCGTTCCTTCCAATTACATCTGGAGGGATTGTCCTCGGTAGAGGTATTAAAAGGAGATGACACAGCTATCCCCTCATAAAAAGGGGGCTTTATGTCATAACATAACCAACAGGAAATGGTAAAATTTGGATTTGTTGTATTGAAAGCTTGATAGGCTGCCTGCATTACAGCCCATAAGGGTTCATTGTCTTTGGGTATTTTCTCCACTTTATTCGTAGAGGTTAGGTATGTCCCTGGGGTGACTGAGGCTGTGGAGTTTCCTACCTTTGGCTTCTACTTTTTCCCTTTTTGCTTTGTGATGACTCGATTGGGCCCTACTGCTTGTGGCATTTTAACTTCCCGTTTTTGAATGAACATTAGTCCTCCTCTATCAGTTCCAGATTCCCAATATCGCATTCCCCAGGTTCGTCCAAATAACCATCCGTGGTCATTAGGCTGCAGGATTTCTAGTATAACATGCTTACAGTTGCCAAGGTGGGGGCCCTCTATGTGTCCATCCCAGCTAGGAGCTGGCGGGTTGCATCCTCTGGGTCCCCATGTTATATTTAAAAATCTATCTTTAATGGCTACGTCCCAGTTTGAAGCTATGGTTTCACATCCCCAATATGCACAGTAATAGTGATTAGGGAAATTGCAATAGCTTTTCCCTGGATTCGAACTGGGGCAGAGATAAAAAGGTTTTATTGCTCTTTCTCGTCGGCCAGGGGGGTCTAGTTCATAAAAGACTAAATCTTCCAATTTAACTTGGAATTCTGGGGGTCCGGCTGTCACATTATACCGAACTTCTATTGAATCTTCCCATCGACCTAAGGTCCAATTGAAGGGTTGATGTTCATTTTCTAAAGTCATGGTAATCAATACCATTAATAGGATACCAGCTTTCATTTCCCCACTGTTTAGTACCTCTCTGCCTTCCTCGTCTACTCCTTTGCAGAGAGCAACGGGATATCAAGATCTTCTCGGCAGCAGCAGATAGTCTTCAGGGGAATTTTGCTGTTATCCCGTCAATAATTTCCAAGGTCTAAAGAGTTAGTTATCTCTCAAATATATTTCCACCTATGTGGTTGTTGTGCCCGTTTCCAGGCGAATCTTATAGCACACTGTCTTAAAACTCTATACCAGTCTGTTTCATATACTTCCCAAAGTTCAGGTACTGACAGTTCCCATCCACAAAATAATTTACGAATTTCCACTGGATCCTCTGGTCCCCTGGCATGTATCAAATCATTGCGACATTTCATACAGTAGGGTTGTCTCTTAAATGAAACACAGGACCAATCTCTATTACAATTTAGACATCGGCAAACAACCCAACATAAATGTCCGGAAGTAGGGTGTTTTAAGCAGGGTATTCCCCAGAGATCTCCTACTCTGGGTGATTCGGGTATCTCTGTCTCAGTTTCACAACAAAATGGAAAAACCTGGGGAGTTCCTGTTAGTTTGTATAATCCACCCCCCCCCCGGTTTGGTCCGGTATCCTTTCTTCACTCCAAGGTGCAAAATATACCTTTCGTAGAGTATTTCCTGGTGGTATTTGGAACCATCGATATAAACTATCTCTTACTTCCCTTCTGGAGTGGTTCATTTACCGGTCTCGCTTTTCCTTATCTTTATTCAAAGATCTCCTGGTTCCGACGTCACAGTCCACTTCTCTGGGAAGATAGGTCCCTTAATTCTACTAGCGTGAGTCCATCCTTTTTCTGCTGTCCGTACAGCCGTATCTGTGGTAAGTAAAACAACAAAGGGTCCTTCCCAACGGGGTGTCAGGGAGGTTTCTTTCCAGGTTTTGATTAGTACCTGGTCTCCGGGCTGGATTCGGTGTATGGAAATGTCCAAGGGAGGTCTTTGTACTACCAAGCCCTTCTTTCTTAGTTCCTGTCTTCTTTTTGTAAGTTCTAAAATATATTCTGTTAAAAGCTTATCCTCGACTTTTGGGTGTTCCACTAATAACCCAAAGTCATAAGGCATTCCATACAACATTTCAAAGGGGGATATACCAGTATCTGTTCTCGGCTGAGTTCTAATGTAAAGCAAAGCCAATGGTAAACATTTAACCCAATTCATTTTTGTTTCCACCATAAGTTTGGTTAGGTGTTTCTTTATCTCCCCATTCATTCCTTCTACTTTCCCAGAACTCTGTGGGTGCCAGGGAGTATGGTATTCCCATTTTGTACCGAACAATTCAGTTGTCTCTTTAATTACTTTGGATGTGAATTGTGGACCTCGGTCTGAGTCAATTACCACAATAGTCCCATATCTTGGAATAATTTCTTCCAAGAGAATCTTAATAACTGTCTTTGCAGTAGCTCTTACCACTGGAAAGGCTTCTACAAAGTGCGTAAGGTGATCAACCAAGACCAATAAATACTGATATCTCCCCACCTTTGGCAATTCGGTAAAATCCACCTGTATTTTCTCAAAGGGTCTTTTAGCCAATTCACGACCTCCTTGAACCTTTTCCCTAAGTTGTCGTTTATTCACTTTGTGACAGGTTAAACATCCCTCTAAAATCCTTTTAGCTAGACCATATATTCCGACACAGGCATAGTTTGTCTCAAACTGATCCACTAAAGCTTGAATTCCCCAATGAGTTTTATGGTGTAATTTATTCAGTATTCCCCGAGCTAATCCTTTTGGAAGAAGTTCCCTGCCGTCTGGTAGCAGCCATTTATCACCATCTCTTTTTGCTCCAATTTGTTTTAGCTTATCCAATTCTTGGAGAGTGAAAGTTTTATCTAATTTTAGCCTTTCAGGTTCCTCTCTCAAGGTCTGCACCATTAATAATGCAGCCCGCTTTGCCTCCGCGTCGGCTAGATTGTTTCCTCTTACAGTATGGGTTAGTCCCTTCTGATGTCCTTTTACATGGACTATGGCTATCTTTAGTGGACCTCTTAATGCCTTTAAAACTTCTAAGATTAGCTTCTCATGGACTAATCCTTTTCCCTGGGTGTTAATTAAGCCTCTCTCTTCCCAAATTTTTCCAAAAGTACGTACCACCCCAAAGGTATACTTTGAATCTGTATAAATAGTTCCAATTTTATTTTCTAAGAGCTTTAATGCCCTTAGCATAGCATATAACTCACATGCTTGTGCGGACCAGGCTTTACTTAATGGTCCTGATTCTTTTATCTTAAAAGTATACCCATCCACAATAGCATATCCTGATTTCCGTTGTCCTTCAACCACTCGTGAGGAGCCGTCCACAAATAATTTTTCTCCTTCGTCTAACTCATCGTCTTCTAAGTCCTCCCTTATTTTAGTCTGCAAATTTATTAGTTGGAGGCAGTCATGTGTCAAATCTTCTTTAGGTTCTCCGTATAAAAATTAGGCAGGATTCTGAATAGAAGTGATTTCCATTTCTAGTTGAGGGGAGTTAATTAAAATTCCCTCATATTTTAGCAATCGACTATCTGTAAGCCACTTATCAGCCCGTTGTTGCAATACTCCTCGAATGTTATGGGGGGTGTATACTTTTAGTTCACCTCCTAAGGTGACTTTTCCAACTTCTTCTACTATTAATGCAGTGGCCACTATTGCTTGCAAGCAGGTGGGCCACCCGCGGCTTACAGGATCCAGTATTTTAGAATAATATCCTACAGGCTTTCTCTGCCCTGCCCATCCTTGGGTCAGAACCCCATAAGCTGTCCCGTTATCTACATTGATAAAGAGTTGAAAGGGTTTACGGATATCGGGTAAACTGAGGACAGGTGCTTCTACCAGATCTCTTTTTATATTTTCCCAACGATTCTCATCTTCAGGGGACCATTTTACCAACCCGTTTTTAGTTAATTTTTCGTACAAGAATTAAAGCATCTTTTAAATCTATAACACTATACCATTTATAATCTGGACTTAACTGATTAAGTATAGTGTGCGGGTTAGCCACCACAGGGAACCGGGTAATGGTTCGTTCATTTACGGCTCTCAGATCTTGTACTAAACGATAGGGCCCATCCGGCTTCTTTACGGGCAATATGGGAGTATTGTGGGGAGACATACAGGGTTCCAAAAGCCCTTGGGCCAAAAGTCTCTCAATTACTGGCTGCAACCCTTCTCTCCCCTCTCTAGAGATGGGATACTGTTTTATCCTAATTGGCTGGTCTGGGTCTTTTATGGAGACCGTGATCGGTTTGATATTTAATTTTCCCACCGACCCTGGGCTATACCAAGTTTCTGGATTAATCTTGGCTTCATCTTCCGCAGTTAATAAGCATAATCTTACTTTTAATTTCTCTTGCTCTACTTCCAAATTGATTCCTAATTCCACCATCAGGTCTCGTCCCAAGAGGTTATACTCAGCTTCTGGGACCAATAAAAATGTTCCCACTCCATATTTATTTGGGGCTTCTATTGTTACATTCCTTATCAGGGGCACCTTAAAAGGTTCCCCCTTTGCACCAATTACTTGGAGTTTATCCTTTGATTCAACACATCCAGATGGTAACTTTTGGACTGTTGATCTTTCGGCACCCGAGTCCACAAGGAACTCGAACACTTCATGCTGAGGACCCAATTTCAATTTTATCAAGGGCTCGGTAACCTTAGGGGTCCCCAGCAAATAGAGCCCCTGACCCCCCTAATCTTCCTTAAAAATCTCCTCATCCTGCATTCTTTTCCGACAATTTCTCTGTAGATGTCCCTTCTTGCGACAATAAAAACATTCTGTGTCCTGCAAACTAAATCTTCTTCTTGTCGGTTCTACTGGGCCCTTCCGGGGACTTTCTCCTCTCCTACCCTGATTTTGTCCTTCCCTTACAGCTGCCATCAGGATTCTGGCTTGTTTCTTCTGATTTTCTTCTTCCCTTCTCACATACACCTTCTGAGCTTCTCGTAATAATTCATCTAACCCCCTTTCCTGCCAGTCTTCTACTTTCTCTAACTTTTTCCTATATCTGTCCAAGATTTAGCTACAAATTGAGTTTTCAGCAGGGCTTGACCCACTTGGCTATCGGGGTCTAACCCAGAATATAGCTGTAAACTTTTTCTCAATCTTTCGAGCCATTCGGTGGGGGTTTCATCTTTCTTTTGTTGTTCATTAAAGGCCTTATTAATATTTTGCCCTCTGGGCACAGAATCTCTAATCCCCTGAATTATCATATCCCGGAGATCAATCATGTTATTTCTATGTGCGGGGTCTTGATTGTCCCAATTGGGCCGCTGTAAGGGCCATTTTACATCTCCGGCGGGACCATGCTGATGCCTCTGATCCCAATGCCTCATGCCTGCCGTTCTGATCATTCCTCGTTCTTCGTTTGTGAACAAGATCTTTAAAATAGACTCCATCTCGTCCCAAGTATAAATGTTAGGCCCGAGGAATTGATCAAAACGTTCTGCTACCCCTAATGGGTCCTCTATCAAGTGTCCCATTTCTTTCTTAAATTCCCTCACATCCCCGGAGCTGAGGGGTACAGATACAAATCCCAACTCCGGGTTGTGGTCCCCCCATAGCAGTCTCCCTTAAGGGATACAATAAATTTTCCTCCCTCCTTTCTCTAGTTTGACTTCTAGTTATTCTCCGATTAGAAGGAGGAGCCTCTTCCCCAGGTTCTGTGGGGGCTGTTGGAGGGAGATCTTGCTCAGGACCTTGCGGAGGGGGGACATAGGGTGGGGGAGACGCTGGAGGTTCGTCTACATCCCACCTTTTCTTTCTATCATTTTTCTTTTCTTTTAATGGAAACAAATTAGCGGCCTGAGCCGTGCCCAGGATCCATAAAAAGGCATATTCACTCTCCTCCTTATTAAATGGTCGTTTGTTGTTAACATATATGTTTAATTGTTGGCATATCCAATCCTCTTAGGATCCACGAATTGGCCAATATAAATCTTTTCTTATCTGTTTTCTTCCCCATACCTCCATACAATAATAGACCAATTTCTCCTTGGACTTCCCTTTTCGAGAAGGGGAACTATCCCAATATCGAATCATTAGGCCTAACGGGCTATCTTGGGGTATATCGGGGAGCCCACCCCCACCCCGTATCTCCTGCATGGAACCAGAAGTCCTACTTTTCTTCTGTCCCATCTTCCGAAAGTGCCTTCTTTCACTCAAAATTCACTCACTCCCCTCCGTTCGTGGCCCACGCCCTCGCGGACAATGGGAACCGCACTATTAGGAGGTCCACACTCACTTCGTCCGGTGGGCTACTAAGCCCAGTGGACGTCTCAGTCACTCGCACCCGGGTACCCAATCCCCGACCGAACGGAACCGCAAAAAACTTACTCACTCCCGAGTCTTCGTCCGGCTCTTCGTGCACAATAATTACGGGGAACTGCAGTATCTCCTTTCTCTTTTCTTTGTGCTTTCCTATCTCAGTTCGGAAAATCCAGGTGAGCTAAGTCGGAATCTCCTCCGGGACCATCCGAAGATGGGGCGCCCTCCCAGAGTTGAATTCCGAGTTGGCTGTCTGGATCCGAGTCACGGCACCAAATTTGTTATAGTTGAATTTAAAATAAATCGAGTCCGAAATAGATTCAATAAATATTTATCGAGGTAGGAAGGCAAAAGCAGCGCTGGGCGGCCGGGGAGTCGCAGCTCCACCAAAGGCTGGCAAATTCAAGCAAGCTGAGCAGCTCTTTTTATCTTCATGGAGGTTGGTTTCGACATCTTCGGCACGCCCCTCTGTAGCTTCTTGCTTGAGGTAGTTTAGATAAAATGTCGGTCACAGAATCAGCTCAAAACAATACATTCCGATAACATTGTGGTTAAGCTTTTTGTCAATCAGGAGTTCCCATGTTGGTGTAGCAAGATAACATTGTGGACATGTCTCTTCTGGTTAAACAGGGAGTTCTCAAGACTGCCACAATGGGTTCGTTCCTCTTGCTTAACTTGTTTGATCAGCAGATCACCTTTAGTTACTTATTACAGGAGATAGTGCTAATACATAAGCCACCTAGGCTTACATATTCATTAGGACAACCAAAGAGTCTTTTTGCACATGCATGTTAAACTTTGCAGCATCGGCAAAACACTTCTGCGCAAGCGTGAGCTTCTCGGTGGTCGCTTGGGTGAGGAGACCCTTCCTCACATTCTCCTTTGGAGGTATTGAGTCGTCTCAGGAGAGTAAAAGTTTGCTGTAAGTTTGCCAACTTCTTGAGGATGATAAGGATGTTCCTTGAAGTAGCCACGGCTCTGTCCTAACTGGTACAGGAGTACATACGTGGTGCATAAAAGAGCCTTGAAGTGATTAACGACTTCTCGTTATCCCATCCTGGGTGAGGAGCTACTTCTGTTTGTCTGCTCATTATCACTGTCTGGAACATCAGCTCAGGAATTAGCGGCCGCTGCCGGGGGCCGGCGCTCCTCAGGGGCAGCTCGTCGGCGGCTTCCCGCCCCTGTCAGCCACCGCCGGGGAGCGCCGGCCCCCCCCGGCTCTCGGCCGCCCCTCGGGGGAGCCCAGCCGCCCGCCGGCCGGGCCCTCCGCAGGCACGGACCGCCCGAGGGTGCCGGGGGAGCGGACACCCCCTCCGGCAGCCGGCGGCCATGGGCAGAGGTGGGGGAAGGCACCGCCTCTGGGCTGCGGAGCCGAAGGGGGAAGGCGGCCCCCGGGCACCCCCCGCCCGGCCCGGCGCCGCCGGCAGCGCCGTCCTCTGGGGCAGCTGGTGCGGGAGCGTCGGGGCCGGGGCGGGAGCGGCTTTTCTCCGGAGGCAGCGCGGCGCCGCTGGGCCTGCTGCTGCGGTGGGTGACAGCCTCTGCTTTCCCGGGGTTTTGCCTTCTCCTTCGCTCCTTTCTCCTCCCTTGCTGCAGGCGGCACGGTTTGGATTGCTGCAGGCATTGCCCGGCGCCAGCTCGCCTTGTGCCGGTAAGTGATTCCCAAACAGGCCTTAACGCGAGGGGTAAATGGCACTTCAGAGGTAGCTCCTCTGGGGGTGGAGGGTGGGAGGGTGTTTTGGTCCGTTTGTCAAAGAACTTGTAGCTTTCACGTCAAGGCAGAGACAAATTACCGAGGGAACAACGCACGTTCTCAGGTAGACATCTATTGGGCACATAAAAATGAAAAAAGCCCCCCAGCTCGATGCTTTTGCCTGCTTTTGTTAGCGCGGATGGATTATTTTCCCTTGAGCAAGCAATTCTTAGATAGATAAACATATTCTCTTGCCGTTGGAGAAGATCTGTCAAAGTCTGTTCCTTTCTTCTTCTGTTGACAGGAATGTTTCTGGGCATGTTTCTGTGGCTTGTTCTGAGAAGTTTCCTTGCTGTTCCTTCTCTCATTAGAAACAGGAGCAAAGAGCCCTTTTTACATCTTTCGCAGGTGCTCATTGTCAGTTTGTTTTCTCCAAGTAGTTTTATGTACTTCATTGACATCTGCAAAGGCCTTCCTAAAGGCCACAATTATGAGTGAGATGTGAATTGGAGCCTACGGAAATAGGCTCAGATAAAAATGTTGTCAGTTCTTGAGTTATTCTTCCCATGTGCTCTGAATTGGGAATTCAGTGGGTGATCTTATGAGAGAAAGGACCACCAATTTACTCCCAGAGACGTTCTTTGATCAGTGTATGGCACAGCAGGCACCCACAAGTCCGTTTAATTCTTTCTGCTGCTGTTGTACGTGTTCTATGTGATTTGTGCTGTGTTAGGCGTCTGTTTATCTTGTGCACAACAAGAAGCTAGGGAAGACACCATCGCAAAGAATTACCTCACTGACTTCTGGGATCAGTCGACGGGCTGAGCCTCTCTTCCCCCCCATAGGGACGCCTTTGGGTAAGACTTAGATTATACCGAGTGCTTTCTCGGGAAACTTAGAAATTTCTCTAGAGGCTCTCTTTTCTGCATTTATAGCCAGGCTGTATTTTTTATAACTTTATCGTGCGTTTTGTATATGTAACAATACTTCAGTTTGCACGTGCTTTGCAGACCGTTTATGCCCTGCTGGGGCAGGGAAGGATGTGAGGAGGGACGAGGAGTTTTTGGACTGGTTGTTGGAGCAGTTTGAAGAGTGCAGTTTCTTGTTTGTGTGCAGTGTCTCAGGGCAAAGTGAGGCTTCTCAGAGGGGCGGGTGTCTGTGTGTTTTTCCAAGAGCCTTGCTGTGCCCAAGTGAAAGTGGGAGGATTCCCTGAGCAGGCTGCTCTGCCCCAACTGCCTGTCTCCCTAGGCTCCATTCCGTCCGTCCATCCCTCTAGATGTTAGAAAGCAAGCCAGCTTCCATCCCATTTTGCTTTTTCATTGAAATCCAAGAGAAAAAAAAAGGGTAATGTCTGTGTAACCATATGTTACACATATGTCTGTGTAACAATCCATGGATACAAATTGCCCTTGAGTACCTTTCAGGTGCCAGCGATTC
Source organism: Sterna hirundo (assembly GCA_009819605.1). Classification (NCBI taxonomy): domain Eukaryota; kingdom Metazoa; phylum Chordata; class Aves; order Charadriiformes; family Laridae; genus Sterna; species Sterna hirundo. The sequence goes on along the minus strand of WNMW01000114.1, from coordinate 45,921 downwards.
TCCTTCCTTGCCCTTGTGAAATCGGGAAGGGTTTTTTCTGCTTTGTCAGAGTGTGCTTGGGTCACAGTTTCACCAACTAAGGCTGGCGACAAGCTTGTGATTGGTGTGGGAGGAAGTTCTTGTTTCTTGATTGCTCTGCTCTATGGAAACCTTGTTTTGCAATCCTTACGCATGGTGGAAACCTTAAACTTGCTGGGAAAAACCTGGGAGGTGGAACTGGATGTAGTCCTTTGTTAAGGTGCACGTAGCATTTTAATGGTGAAAGTGCCAGGCAAATGCTCCTTTTGAAACGTCTTTCTCTAATGGGAAGCGGTGGCCCCTGGGCAGGTCAAGCTGCAACCTGCTCCCTTTGGAACTGCCTCTCGTCATCTCTCTCCCTGTCGGCACCATTGCCGCTGGTGTTATTTCCTGAGTTTGTGTGCGTGTGGAGGAGAAACGTTCCTTTTTGAGCCTAGGCCCATGATCTGTAGATGCTGAACATTTCTGCCTGTGCCTAAGGATTGAGTTTGTTGATGAACAAAGCGAGAGGCTTGCTGTGTTTGTTGCTTTGCATGTCTTCATTGCAGAGCAATAAATATCCCATCCCTTCCCTTCCCTCCCCATCCCTCCCCATCCCTCCCCTCCCCCTTTCCTGCCCTTCCCCTTGCTTCCCAGTAAGTCAAATCTTGATGAGCCTGAAATGACAGGGATTTTTCAGCTCCAAAACCACTTGCAAGGACACGCAGCACAAGGGTTACAAGTGGGAAGAGTATTTTATTCTCTTTTTCTCAAATCTGTGGCAGAGCAGAGATGCTCACAAGCACCACCAGAAAACAAGAGCTCTCACTCCAGAACAGCCCATGACAGACACAGTCAGATGGGAGAAAACGGGCTTTTATTGTGGACAGACATGAGGTGCATCTCTTGGCCCCAGAGATTGCCCAGTGGTTTTCTCTCCACCAGGAACTCCAGCAGCCCCCTGACCTGCACACACGAGAGCCTTGCTTTCAGGGCAGGTGGCTGAGAAGGTGTGGAGCAGCCTTTGCCACTGCTCCCCCTTGCCTCCCCGCAGAAGGCTGTGGCTGTGGGGCTGCTCTTGCAGGCAGGCAGCCCAGCAGCTTTTGCTGAAGAGAGGAGGCAGGCAGGGACCTCTGAGCCTCCAAGCTGTGATGGGCCTGGAAAGCTGCAGGCGGCTGCTCGAGACAGCGTACCTTCTCCGTCCCCTCCAGCCTGGCCTCCAGCAGCAGCAGGTCCTCCTGAGGTGGCCACACCTAAAGCATGTCCCTGAGCAGCGCATCTCCAGGTCTTTGAAATGCCTGCCGGGATGGTGATGCAAGGCTTTCCCTGGGCAGCCTGTTCCAGTGCTTGTCAAGCCTTTTGGTGAGGAACTCTTTGCTACTAGCCCATCTAAAGCCCCCCTGGCGCAACTGGAGGCCGTTTTCTCTGTTGTCCTATCCCTGGTGACTTGGGAGAAGAGAAGCAAGAGCCGCCTGGCTCCAAGCTCCTCTCAGGGAGTTGTAGGGAGCAGCAAGGTCTCCTGCTGGTGCTGTGGGGCTGCCGGGCAGAAGGTGGCAGCCTCTCTCCCTCTCCTCTCCCTCTGGTTTCCTCTTGGCCAGGCGTGAGGGCAGAGGAGATGTCCCCCCTTGCTGAGGGGCAGGGTCTAGGGGAAAGGGAAAGCAGGGCTCCTCAGCGGCTTGAGAGCCGTCTGATCTTGCTGCTGAGCCTGCCGCATGGCGGTGTGGATGGCCCACTTATGGTTAGCGTCGTCTGCGGGGCTGGCGCCGCTTGCTGGGCCCTGGCTTTTCGGAGGGTCCCTGAGAGCCCGCGGGGGTCCTGCGGCGCTTTGGGCACAGTGCTGCTGGAGGCAGGCTGGCCATGGTGGAGGTGTGCCCTGTCATGGCTGCGGGAGATGGATCCACCTCCATGGGCTCTTGGTTGTCTGTGGGGGCATCGACCTCCATGGGCTGTCCCTCGTCCCTGGTCTGCAGCAGGTTGACCTCCATGGGCTCTACCTTGTCCCTCTTGTGCGGCGGGTCGACCTCCATGGGCTCGACTTGCCCGCCATGGCTGCTGCTGCTGGTGTCCAGCCGCTTGCGCTTGTGGGTGTGTTTGGGCATCCTCGGGGCTTCCAAGGAGCCTCTTGTGGCTGGGCCCACCCAATGTGGGCACTCGTCCCACCCAATGTGGGCGCTTGTCACTCTTTCCAGGCTCCTCCTCTCCCAAGCAGGCTTGGATTGAGAATCTGTAGCTGCTGAGCGAGCCGTGGGCCAGCCGCAGAGGTGCCTGCTTGCCTAACGGCAGGCCGGTGACGTCACCAATGGCCGCTGGTGTGGCTGGGAGGGCGGCCCAGGAGGCCCTGAAGGCCCTTTTGCTTGCCAGAGAGCAAGGCTTTTCCTGGGGCAGCGGGACCGCCCTGCAGCTGCCCTCGTGTGCCCTGGGCTCCAGCCCCCTCCTCCTGCCAGGCCTGGGGTCCCCTCAAGGCCACAGTGGCCACAGGAGGGCCAGGGAATCTCCATGAGCCTCCAAGCGCTCGGGTCCCTGCAAGAGGCAGCGTCCCGGCAGCTGACAGCAGCAGAGAGGGCCTGATTTCTTTCTGCCATTTGCACTCTGTCCTTTTGGGGAGTTTTTGGCAGAGCGTGGTTGTGGAATTGCGGTCCAGATGTAGCCGTGTAGCCTGGAAAGCCCAGTTCCTCTATTCCCCCATTGCACTTGCCAGAAGTTGTTGCTTGAAACTTGTAGTCATGTTCTTCACCAGCTGTAAAGCAATCCTTCTTCACAAGTGCCACCTGGAAAGAGAAACATCCCAGATTTCTCCCCCAGCAGTGCTCTCCATCCCTGGCCTGGACCAGTTGTGTCGAAAGGAGAAAATAGTTTCATTTCTGTGTCTGCTCATTTCTTGATCTCTTCCCACACACACAGGCCCCCCCCGGCCCTCTCTCTTTCTCTGAAAAAAGCAGGAGCTCCCTTGATTCCGGTCGGTGGCCTTGTGCAAAACGTCTGGCCAATGTTTTCAAAGTCCACCTTGAGCGTAAGGAGCTCTTGAATGTACTTGCTTCCTTCTTCTGTGGTGCTGCAGAGCTGTCTGTGAGAGGCAGGAGGAGAGGTGGGCAGGTGGCTGTGTGCAGAGGCCCATGTTTAGCTGTGCTTGCCCAGCAGGCAGTTGCCAGAGCAGCGGTGGCCCCTGAGCTCTAGGAGATGTCTGGAATGGACGTCTGAAAACCTGCTGCCTTGACTGGGCTTTCTTGAATTGAAAGGCGGTTGGTACCAGAACGTCTGTGAAAACCTTTGGAGGTTGGCAGGGAAGTGTTGCAAAAGTATTTGACGGACGCTGTGGTCAAGGTTTTCTCTAACCGTGATCCATTGAAGCTTTTCCTAGAGAAGTCTTTAGAGCATCTCCAGTCTCTGGAGCCTTTGTCTGTGATGCGCTTGATTTCTGCAGGTGATTTTCCAAGTTGATGCCGGGGCAAGGAGTTGGGTGGAAAGTGCCATGGAAAGCTTTCAGTCTCGCTGAGGCAAATGGAAATAACTCATGTGCTTTTTTCCACTGCAGGGCAGGAAGAGAGGGCCCGGGGCCAGGAAGGGGGTGTTGCCTCTTTGTTGGTTGTAGGTGGCTGCTCTTTCAGCACTTGCTCTAGCGTGTCTGTTGGAGGATGGCAGATTGGATGGATCCTTGGTTTCATTCCTCTCAGAGTAACTCTTTTCAACTCCCCCTGTGCTTTTTGTCTCAAAGGATCCCCAGGTGGGACATCCACGGATTGCTCTCCATGGCAGTGAAGTGTAGCCCCCAGAACTGCCTCCCAAGCTCCGTTGGTCCTGCCTGGCAGTGGAAGCCCATCAAATGGCGTGCAGCTAAGAGTGATGTGGAGCGCCCTGCTTCCAGCGGGGAGAGGAAGGCTGCTGCTGAAGGGACAAGCTGTGAGGATGATGGCAGAGCCAAGGAGCAGAAAGGAAGGATTTCCCAAATGCCGGAGTGCTTGTCATGTGCCACTCCCAGGAAAGAGGCAGGGTAGGTGACTTCAGGTTTGTAAATTCCCAACGGCGCGGACTGAGATGAGATGAGGTAAATCTCAAGGTCCATCTAGAACCATTTATTAGCTGCCCCAAATGGTCTTAACATAGGTCTTAACAAGTCCACGAGAATTGGTTAGGTATATGACAAATGGTGGCAAATGGTGAGGTCTGCGTTGTGTTCCTGACCAGCAGGTATAGGAGAACTTCTGGCAAGCGGTACTTCAGGTGGTCCTTAAGGTGGTTACTGAAGAACTCTAAGAGCAAAGAGAAAGTGGGGGATAGAGAAAGGCAAAGCCAGAGCAAAAGCCAGAGATGAAGAGATCGCCGGTGCTGGTTGCAGTGTCTTTTTCAGGGAATCTTGCCAGGCCTAATGTTCTTCTTTCTTGGGAAGGATCTTGCCAGGCAGTATCTTCTTCTTTTGTTTCTCCTTTGTTCCCCGCTAGGGGCACTTCTTTTCCCCTTTGGTGTCTGCTGCATTAGCATGGTCCACCCCTTGCCCAATGAAGCAAAGGTCACTTCTCGGACACAATGGCTTTGAGAACTGAGAACTAGCAAGCTCACCACACGAGTGGCAGAACTATCCTGTCTTCACAAGGCAGGTCTCTTTTAGTTTTGACTATGAATGCTTCTTAGGAGTGAAAGCTTTCTGAAATCAAATTTTCACAGAATCACAGAATCTTAGTGGTTGGAAGGGACCTTTGAGATCATCGAGTCCAACCACATAAAAAAAAAAAAAAAAAAGCAGCACCCACCAACTAAACTCCACCCCCCCACACAATACCCCACCACAAACCAATAATCTTGGGTACTAGAGCATGCCCTGAAGAGCCATGTCTACACGTTTCTTAAACACCTCCAGGGATGGTGACTCCACCACCTCCCTGGGCAGGTTGTTCCAGTGCCTGACCACTCTTTCAGTAAAGTAATTCTTCCTAATATCTAATCTAAATCTCCCTTGCCGCAGCTTCAGACCATTTCCTCTGGTCCTGCCATTATTCCCCTGGGAGAAGAGGCCAACCCCTGCCTCTCTACAGTTTCCTTTCAGGTAGTTGTAGAGGGCAATGAGGTCTCCCCTCAGCCTCCTCTTCTCCAAACTAAACATGCCCAGCTCCCTCAGCCTCTCCTCATAGGACTTGTTCTCCAGACCCCTCACCAGCTTGGTGGCTCTCCTCTGGACACGCTCCAGCACCTCAATGTCTCTCCTGTAGTGAGGGGCCCAAAACTGAACACAGTACTCGAGGTGAGGCCTCACCAGTGCCGAGTACAGAGGCACGATGACTTCCCTACTCCTGCTGGCCACGCTATTCCTGATACAAGCCAGGATGCTATTGGCCTTCTTGGCCACCTGGGCACACTGCTGGCTCATGTTAAGCCACCCGTCCACTAACACTCCCGGGTCCTTTTCTGCGGGGCAGCTTTCCAGCCACTCTTCCCCAAGCCTTGCTTGGGGTTGTTGTGACCGAAATGCAGGACCTGGCACTTGGCCTTATTAAACCTCATCCCATTGGCCTTGGCCCATCGATCCAACCTGTCCAGGTCCCTCTGTAGAGCCTTCCTACCCTCGAGCAGATCAACACTCCCACCTAGTTTGGTGTCATCCGCAAACTTACTGAGGGTGCACTCAATCCCCTTGTCTAGATCATCAATAAAGATATTGAACAAGACTGGCCCCAAAACTGAGCCCTGAGGGACGCCACTGATGACCGGCTGCCAACCAGATTTTGCTCCATTAATCACAACCCTCTGGGCACGGCCATCCAGCCAGTTTTTTATCCAGCGGAGGGTACACTTGTCTATGCCATGCTTCTCCAGTTTCTCCAGGAGAATGCCGTGGGGGACGGTGTCAAAGGCCTTACCAAAGTCCGGGTAGACAACATCCACAGCCTTCCCCTCATCGAGAGAGCGGGTCACATGGTCATAGAAAGAGATCAAGTTGGTCAGGCAGGACCTCCCTTTCCTAAACCCATGCTGGCTGGCCCTGATCCCTTGGCTGCCCTTCCCTTGCCTTGAGAGCTCACTCAGGATGATCCTCTCCATGATCTTTCCCGGTACCGAGGTCAGGCTGACAGGCCTGTAGTTTCCGGGATCCTCCTTCCGGCCCTTCTTGTAGATGGGCGTCACATTGGCCACCCTCCAGTCATCTGGCACCTCTCCTGTTGACCAGGATTGTTGATAGATAATGGAGAGAGGCTTGGTGAGCTCTCCTGCCAGCTCCCTGAGAACCTTTGGGTGAAGCCCATCCGGCCCCATAGACTTATGCGTGTCCAGGTGCATAAGTAAATCATTAACTACTTCCTCCTGGATTACAGGGGAGCTGTTCTGTTCTCCATTCTTATCTTCCAGCCCAAGAAGCTGAACACCCTGGGGGTAGATGGTCTGACTATTAAAGACAGAGGCAAAGAAGGCATTAAGTATCTCAGCCTTCTCCTCGTCCTTGGTTGCAAGGACCAGTTTCTTTACCGGCATCCAGGGGTAGCTGTTGTCCTTGCAGTTCCCCCATGTGGCATGCCGATTGCTTTTTATAGAGTCACTTTTTCACCTTCTTCTTTTCTTTCCCTTTCTGGGTCTCGCATTCTTGAGCTGTGGTAACGGATCTTGTCCCCCAAGTTTATACTATTGTTTTCCTCTACGCGTTACCCTTTGGCCCCTTTTGTTTTGCGCTTCATGAACACTCGTGTGATTGGGTTAGAATCATGTCAACTGAAAGCTAAGCCTTCTTGCTTGAGTCCCACCACATAGCTAAGTACAGATCGAAAATTACCAGGTTTTGTTTTGGTTTTTCTTTTTATTGGTAGTTCAAGTAGAGGAAGTTATTATACTGCTTTGGAAATATAGACCTGAAGTAAAAATTATAAATATGTTAACTTTCTCTTAAACTACTTGCAGCACAATGTTGCTCAGCTCAGAATATTGAGTTTGAGTTGTGGTATTTCATGATCCCTATAGCTAAAGATGGATGCTTTACACATAGCAGACAGGTACCCTGAAGAAAAACTCACAGGAGTTTTTCATGCAGGCCGTGGTTCTGCTGTTGGATGTGCACATGAAACCTTACTGAAGTCGCAGGATTTTTCAAATGGGTG